>SJYO01037955.1:57955876-58076313 GCA_006410555.1 Capra ibex
CGAATAAATTGAAGATACGTCTCATGTAGTACTCTTTGCGACCCGACCTTCTTCGTGTTCGACCTTAGTTCTAACGACCCTCTTTATAGTTAGTGGAGTCTATACGTCTACTGTGGTGGCAACACCGTCTTTCACTTCTCCTTGATTTTTCGGAGAACTACTTTCACTTTCTCCTCTCACTTTTTCAACCGAATTTCGAGTTGTAAGTCTTTTGCTTCTAGTACCGTAGACCAGGGTAGTACAGTGCCGTTTATCTACGCCTTGGTCACTTTTGTCGCAGTCTGAAATAAAAACCCCCGAGGTTTTAGTGACGTCTACCACTGACGTCGGTACTTTGATTTTCTGCGAATGAGGAACCTTCCTTTCAATACTGGTTGGATCTGTCGTATAATTTTTCGTCTCTGTAATGAAACAGTTGTTTCCAGGTAGACCAGTTCTGACACCAAAAAGGTCATCAGTACATACCTACACTCTCAACCTAATACTTCTTTCGACTCACGGTTTTTTAACTACAAAAACTTGACACCACAACCTCTTCTGAGAACTCTCAGGGAACCTGACGTTCCTCTAGGTTGGTCAGGTAGGATTTCCTCTAGTCAGGACCCACAAGTAACCTTCCTGACTACAACTTCGACTTTGATGTTATGATGCCGGTGGAGTACGTTTCACAACTGAGTAACCTTTTCTGGGACTAAGACCCTTCCTGACCCCCTTCCTCTTCTTCCCCTGCTGTCTCCTACTCTACCGACCTACCGTAGTGGCTGAACTACCTGTACTCAAACCCACCTGAAACCCTAAACCACTACCTGTCCCTCCGGACCGCACGACGCCGGGTACTCTAGTGTTTCTCAACCTGTACTGACTCGCTGACTTGACTTGACTTGACTAAGATACATAGATATCTAGATGGATGGACACAACTCTTTCTGACTTCCGTCCTCTTCTCTCACTGTGTCTTACTCTACCAACCTACCGTAGTGACTTAGTTACCTGTACTCAGACTCGTTCGAGACCCTCTCACTTCCTGTCCCCTCGAACCGCATGAAGTCAGGTGCCCCAGTGTTTCTCAGCCTGTACTGAATCGTTGATAGAAAGATTAACGGTGGATAGACAGATGGAAAGGTAGATAGTAGACACGTAAGACAAATAGATAAGTATCCAAAGTAAAAGTAAAAATAAGGTTGTATAAACTTCGCATACGATAGTACACATAATAATCCTGTGAACCACTTAAAATCAAGTAGTATAACTCCAGAGTTCTGGTCTTATTATTTTCATAATACTTGTAATGTCCACAATAAATTGGAAACATTCATTCAAGGGTCTTTATCTTTTCATAAGGGTTTCACGGAAAGACGGAAACGAGTGTACCTATTTATACGTTTTGTTATTTTGTGTGTGTGTATATGATTGTGTGTTTGTACGTGGTCTCGTTTTGTTCGTTTTCCGTCCTGTCTATTCCTGGGGGGGGGGGGGGCTTTTTTGTGGGTTTTATAAAATACCTTGATGTATTCCTTCCAAAGACCACACTTTACTACTGAGGTCTAGACTTATCAATCGAGTGAAGGTATCGAGGTGAAGACGTTACTAAACAGGTAAAATGATAAAGTCACTGGCTCCTTCGTTCAGTGCAGTCGGAACTAATCCTGATCAGACAGGAATAAACATTGAACCACAAGTAATGCCTACGTAACGTTATTTGTAGTGATACTACCAAAAGTAATACCTACGTAACATTGTTTGTGGAAATACTCGGACTTACATAAGACTGGAGGAACAAAACCAAGTCGGTGTAGAGAGAACCCCCTCTGTGTCATTCTGTGGGGGAAAACGTGACTCTAGGACAGTGTAGATCCGCTACTGCGTCCGTGGATCAGTTCAGTGCTACGAGTCGGGGGCGTGACCGTTGAAGCGTGAAATGTGCCTTACCAAGAGGTCTCTGACAGTTCCTGTCTCTACCGGATTGCAAAAACCAAAGAGACCAATTTTCCTCTGTCGATCTACGGAAAAGTCACCCCCGTGTCGTCTCCCTCCTGTCCAAAGATTTCTTCTCCTTCCCGGGGAGTCCCTCCACCGCAGACACCCGCACTTGGCATACATCGTGGTCCAAGGGACGGTCTCAGGTCTTCTTGTCGTCTCCGTTGACGCCGTGGACCTCCGGCGCCCGAGACATTTCGAGGGGAGGGACACCGAAGTGCGTAGGAGTTCACAAGACTTCAAGCCGTTTCGACTACGAGTAGGGTATCCACCTTTGTTTTGTCCTCTTCTATTGATATGGTTCAGAGGACATAGGAAGGAACGGTGACCGTACAGTGGTCTCTTTAGGTACTAAACTTTTCTCTGTCGATCTTTCCTGTCCGAACACCTGTGTCGCTCCCTTCCTGTCCCACCCTACTGAACTCTCGTGGTACCTTTGTGTCTGTAGTGGTTGGCATTTCACCCATCGGTACCCCTAAACGACACACTACGTCCCTCGAGCTTGATCCGCGAGGCACTGTTGGATCTCCCCTCCCTACCTCACCCTCTGTCCTTCCGCCAAGTTCTCCCTCCCCTGTATGGAGACGGACACTGACTAAGCACAACGACATACCGTCCTTGGTTGTGTTATAACATTTTGTTAGTAGCGGGTTAATTTCCATTTATTTACATATATTGTTTGTTTGTTATTCATTGTAATTTAACTTTTATTTACTTCAACACGAGGTTTGAGTTTCCACTGCACATTAACTAAATGATTTCCTTCTTTGTGAGATCATGCTAAGGGTTTCTAAGGTCTTTTTCCACAACTTTGTCTTCAACCCGACGATCCACCCTCCTGGCCGAGACAGTAAACACCTTAGGCCACGGTCCACGCTCTGGTGCTCCCTAAAGTTCGAAGCCTCTTAATTTGGTTCACCCCTTGCAAAGGTCGTGTCCCGGGACTCGATGCCCCGTCCCTTGTGCGGGTCGTTCTGCCAGGACCTCGATCAAATAAGGGTCAGTGAGACTATTAGTTTACTTGACTTTATGAAGGAATGGTGGGACCCTCAATTTGGGAAAGTGTATACGCCTGGTGGAGCCCCTGGTCCCAGGAAAGGTGGGGACCCATTGGACGTGTGACGATGACGATTCAGCGATGTCAGCACAGGATAAGAATCGTTGAGGTACCTGACGTCGGGTGGTCCGAGGAGTCAGGTACCCTAAAAGGTCCGTTCTCATGACCTCACCCCACGGTGACGGAAGAGGCTTGGACGTGTGACGACCCACACTCGTAAAAGTTCCGAATTTGGATTCAACGGCAACGAGTCAAAGAGGCAGCACAGACTAAGAAACGCTGAGGTGCCTGACGTCGTACGGTCCGCGGAAGTAATAGAGGGTCTCACACAAGTCTGAGTACGGGTAACGCAGTACGGTAGGTTGGTAGAAAGAGACAGCCGGGGGAAGAGGACGGCAGTCAGAAAGATTCGTAGTCCCTGAAAAGGTTACACAACCGAGAAGCGTAGTCCACCGGTTTTGTAACCTCGAAGTCATAGTCAGGAAGGTTACTTATAAGTCCTAACTAAAGGAAATCCTAACTGACCAACCTAGAGGAACGACAAGTTCCCTGAGAGTTCTCAGAGGAGGTCGCGGTGTCAACCTTTCGTAGTCAAGAAGCCCACGAGTCGAAGAAATAACGTGCGGTTCACAATGACGGGGGAGAGGACAGGGACCGTCATGACGACATTCTTCTAGCAATCAAGAAGTACTAGTGATCTTGTACTGCAAGGGGACGAGTAGAGGAGGGAGTAAAGATGGTTTACCTGCGTCAGTGGGAGCAGACCTAGAGCCAACATTCTCTTTGTCAAGACGACTACCCAAACACCCTCAGTCGTTTTACATCTGTCTGTCTTTGCTATCCTGGTAGGTTTCTGGTTCGCCCTCCTTTCGTCTCTTCCCGAGGCAAACACGCGCCTCCTCCATAGCTACTGTTCTGCGAAATAGATGTGGGAAGGAGACGTAGGGACCTTATGACGTCTCTCCCCGCTGCGTAGGCGATGGTAGACCTTTCGTGAGGGAGAGCAAGACGGAAGTCGGCCAACTGGTCCTTCCGCACGTCGCTCGCGAACACGAACCCTTTGTCGCTATTCTCCTTCCTGTCCTTCTCGGCGAGGCAAATCTATTTAACTCTTTAGCTTTGCTTTAGTATGCGCACACTAAATACCGAGTACATAGTTTTCGTTCGGTATTTTTACGGACTAGGAGCGAATTTACTCGGCCCCCTCGCGGCGCGCGACGGCAAGCGCGCCCCGGTCGTCTCGGAGGAAGGTCCGCGCGTCTCCGCCGCCGCGCCCCGGAGCGAGCCAGGGACGCCGCGCCGTGCTTCACGACTACGAGGTTCTGGTCCGGCCCCACGGGGGTGACCGGGGGAGGAGCGTCTGTAAACTCTAGTGGAAGGAGGTCCGACCCTCCGAGGGCCTGAGGTCCGAGAGACGGGCGCCTCTAAATGCTGGACCCAAGCGTGGGCCCCGGAAACACGCGGGGTCTGCGCCGCCACGCGTGCACACCTACCTCTGGTTACCCCCGCGGCCCCCGCCCCCCGCCCGCCCCCTCACCCCTCAGCGTCCCGACAAAAAAAACCTAGTGCAGCCAATTTTTCTTCTACTGGACACTAATTCTACAAAATTTGGCGGGGGCGGGGGCGGGGGCAGGGCCCCAGGAAGCCCCTCGGAGGGAGTACTCGTCCTTTGTCGTCTAACGAGTGCCGAGGTAGGAGACGCGGGGGAGGGGACAGTTGGTTTCCGCCACCCTCCGACTCGTACGTCGGCACGGGACTCCACCGCCCCCGAAACACCCCAGACCTCTTCGCCCACCTTCGAGGCGAACTCTCCCGGCACCTACCTGCGGAGCGTCCTCCGTCAGATCATCCCTTCTGTATCCGAGAGGGTCCGCAGTTATCTTTCGAACCCACACGCCGAGTGAATTGGTCCTTCCTTTTTGACCGTCATAAGACCCGTTCTTTCTTTCCATAGAATGTATGGAAAGATGGACAGAATGTATCCTGTTGTCCTGTTGAAATTTTAGTTCTGGATAAAAGGGTCAAGTCATCCCATTATACTCTCACGGGTCCCTACCTACGGATCTTGTATCGAGGAGGAAGAGACAAACAGTAACTAGGAAGACGGAGTGTCTGACGGATTTGTCGATTACGCTTGAACAAAGAAGAGAGGCCCGTTTTTTCCTTTCTTGGTTCTAAATCACTCACAAAATCGCGTACAGGAGCTGACTCACTCTTGAAAGTGTACCCTAAGGGAGGTGTGAAGGAACTGGATGTGCCGGGACTAATCATGTTCCACTCCCATGATTATATTATATTATATTATATTATATTATATATATTGTACTTCTTATATTATACAGGAACACGAGTCAGTACAAGTGGAGAAACGGTGGGGCACCCGACATCGGGCGGGTCCGAGGAGACCCGTACCCTAAGAGGTCCGTTCTTCTGACTTTCCTTTCACAAGTAGAGGAGGAGGTCCCCCAGAAGGACTGGGTCCCAAGCTCGGACACAGAGAAGACAGAGACAGGACCGTCCGCCTAAGAAAGGGCGACACGGTGGACCCTTCGGGTGTTTCTGGGGCGAAAGACGAAAACTCCGGTTCAAGTCGTTTCGGTCGACGGCGCCCAGAGATTTTAGATCTGCGCACTCCGGTGTGCACTGTACCACTCACGGAGCCGACAGTCTTCCCGGATCACTCGAAGAGAAGACATTTGTGCAAAGAGCCTACGTAAACTGGTGGGGAGACACTACTACTTCGGTCCCTCTACGTCTATCTGGCACCTGCTCGGACCCCCCACTGCCGACCCCCTCCGTCCCGTCCTGGAGCCGACGGGGGACCCGAGGACGGGGGCGGACTTAGTCCCCTGGCCCCGAAAGAACTCCTCGCACAACCCCACCGCCACGAGCGCTTCCCACTGGCTCTACCGGCTCCGGACGACGGCGTGAACGTGTCCCAGGTGGAAGGGGCCTGTCGACCCTGTCCGGAGTGGTGCCCGAGAGGATCGTGTAAAGTGAACCGTTCCTTTCCTCTGTGGCCCCGTCCCGTGCCTCCGAGTCACCCTTTTTCAAGGGGACGGGTGTCGGGTGACGGGGAGGGCGTCGGACTCGACTTTTTTCGGTCTTGTTCGCGGCAGGTGAGGCTCTGGAAGGCGCGGGGACGGGTCTGACCGGTCCGGGCGGGGGTGGGCTCGTGTGAAAGACACCGAGTAGGCAAGTCCGTCGAGAACGAGGAGAGCGAAGACGGCAGTGCCTAGTGCACCGGCGCCAACCGTGAAGAGCAGGGGTCCGAGTCCTCGGGGCTCCTGACCCGCAATATGGACGTTTGGGGACTGCGAGCAAGTCTCCCTACGCCGTCAAGAATGGACCCCCCTGTCCGTCTGTGGAACGTCCCGTGCTGGGGACACCGGCCGGCCCGCAGCCCCGACGTCTTCCTCCGCAAGTGGTCCTGGGCGTCCAGAGACATCGTCGGACGAGAGCACCAACAGACGGGACACCCTCTCTCCCTACGCGCCACTTCTGTGCTGGGCACCATTTTCGTCCGGTTCTCGATTACTGCAGAGGCCTTTGGAAAAAGGACGTACAGTCGGACGAAAACGTACTTACTGTGATCCGACTGATACTATAAGGTGAAGAGACCAGACAGGACTACTAAAAATAATCACCTAAAGTAGTCAAGACTCTGCGGAACACAGAGGGGGATGTAATTTTTGCATATATAGACGAAAATAAAAACCGACGTGCGTCCGGGAAGTGACACCACACACCGGAGGTCTCACACACCGAGTCTCCAACGGAACATGTCCGAATCAACGGGACTCTGTACATCCTAGAATCAAGGGCCTGGTCCTTAACTTGGGGACAGGGGACGTAACCTTCCGTCTAAGAATTGACGACCTGGTGTTCTCTTCATGGGGTGGGACGGATGTAAAATTGTAGAAATTTACACACGGAACGATAACCACGGTTGAATATAAACCACTTTGATAGACGGGGGTCAGACCAAAATCGGGACTGTAGGGGTCCGACCAGAGGACCCGAGTGCCTCGGCCGGCAGATTCTCTATGTGTTAGGTAGTTGTACGTAAGTCTCGTCCGAAAGGACTTCGGGGAAGAGGTCCCCAGACACCAGAGACACATCAGTTCCCTAGTCAGAACATTCGGAGACTAAGGGTGAGGGTACGGAACGAGACTCAGGTGACAAATTGACTATGGTGGATATAAAGGAAATATGTGTGTGAGTACGGTGAGGGTCTCATTTTCGGGTGAGAAGAGAGCAATTTGACCTCTGGAGGGTCGGAACAGGAGGTCCGAATGTGTGTGTGTGTGTGTGTGTGTGTTTGTGTGTGTGTGTGTGAGTGAGTGTGTACGAGTGCGACGAGGGTCTAATTTTCGGGCGAGAAGAGAGCAATTTGACCTCTGGAGGGCCGGAACAGGAGGTCGGGGCGACGAAGGGAGAACATGGCTGTAGAGGGGACCAGGAGACTGGGGGTCTGGGGTGGGTGTTGACACAGACACGTACCTTGCACCAGGAGTGGGCGACAGGGACTGTGTGGACCTCCGTCAGGAGAACAGGGGGATACGTCCGGGTATGGGACACGAGACTGGGTCGTGGAAGGGCACGAGTCCCCAAGAGTCTGAGCTCACATGTAGACGTGGAGAGCAATCGAATTTGTGGGAGGGCCGGTGAAGGTCTCCGAACCTAGGCCGTCCGGATCCTGCACAGGACTCTAACATTCAAAGATTGTGCACGAGTCACAGGTCCTCGACGACGGGGCTCCTGGTGTGAAACTCTTGACGACGAGATCCTTTATAGTCTTCGACGGTGAACTGACAGAGGACAATGTGTCCACACTGTCTCATTTTCTACCTATGGACCAGAGACAGGGACCAAGAACCTTGTCGAGGATCTTGGAAACCTCAGAGGAAACACTCGACGACTCGTCTGACCAACCACCCCCCTCGGGGCGTGTCGCATACCTACCTCGACCAGGGGTCTTTCTGGCTCCGTACTACTCTCCCAAACGTCGGGTTTGGGTCTGGAGACCCTTCTCCTCGGCCGGACCTCTAAATCAAGTTAATGGTTACCGGTTGCTAAATTATTAGGACGGGTACATTATTTTAGAGATATCTTTGGACATTTATTACCCCAAGTCTTTGGAAGGTCCTACCAGAGAGAGAGTTGACGAAGTCAGTACAGGTTGAGAAACGTTGGGGTACCCGACATCGGGTGGTCCGAGGAGACAGGTACCCCAAGAGGTCCATTCTTGTGACCTCACCCGACGGCACTTGAGGTTGGTAGAGTAGGAGACGACGGGGGAAGAGGAGGACGGGAGTCAGAAAGGGTCGTAGTCCCAGAAAAGTCACTCAGTAGAGGAGTGTAGTCCACTGGTTTCATAACCTCGGAGTCAAAGTCGTATCAGTAAAGTCACTTATAAGTCCCAACTAAAGGAAATCTTAACTGACCAAACTAGAGGAAGGTCAGGTTCCCTGAGAGTTCTCAGAAGGGGTCGTGGTGTCAAGTTTTTGTAGTTAAGAAGTCACGAGTTGGAAGAAATACCAGGTTGAGAGTGTAGACATGTACCGATGACCTCTTTGGTATCGAAACTGATATACCTGGAAACAACCGTTTCACTACAGAGACGAAAATTTCTGCGATAGATCCAAACTGTATCGAAAGGAAGGTTCTTCGTTCGTAGAAAATTAAAGTACCGATGTCAGTGGTAGGCGTCACCAAAACCTCGACTTCTTTTATTTCAAACAGTGACAAAGGTAAAAAAGAGATAGATAAACGACACTCAACTGTCCTTACCTCCGATACTAGAAGCAAAAGACTTACAATTCAAAATCCGGTCAAAAAAACGAGGAAAAAAGTGGGAATAGTTCTCCGAGAAATCAAGGAGAAGTGAAAGACGGTAGTTTCACCATGGTAGACGTATAGACTCCAATAACTAAAAAGAGGGCCGTAGGAACTAGGATCGAACACTAAGTCGGTCAGACGGTAAAGCGTACTACATGAGACGCACATTCAATTTAGTCGCCCCACTGCTATATGTCGTATCTGTATGAGGAAAGGGTTAAAACTTGGTCAGGAAACAAGGTGCAGGAAACGAGGTACAACGAAGAACTAGACGTCTGTCCAAAGAGTCCTCTGTCCATTCTACCAGACTATGAAAATAGAGAAAGTCTTAAAAGGTGTCAAACAATACTAGGTGTGTCAGTTTCCGAAATCGTATCGACTACTTTGTCTACAAAGAGACCTTAGGGGAACGAAAAAGAGACTCGGTTGCCTACAACCGTTAAAGATCAAGGAGACGGTAAAGATTTAGGTCGAACATGTAGACCTTCAAGAGTCAAGACGACGACGACGACGACGACGACGATTCAGTGAAGTCAGTACAGGCTGAGACACGCTGGGGTATCTACCGTCGGGTGGTCCGAGGGGGGAGGGACCCTAAGAGGTCCGTTCTTGTGACCTCACCCAACGGTAAAGGAAGAGGTTACGTCCTTTCACTTTTCACTTTCCGTTCAGCGAGTCAGCACAGGTTGAGAATCACTGGGGTACCTGACGTCGGATGGTCCGAGGAGGTAGGTACCCTAAAAGGTCCGTTCTCGTGACCTCACCCCACGGTAACGAAGTGTATGACGATTTCAGATTGGACTTCCTAAAACTCGTATTGGAATGATTGTACACTTTACTCGTACTAAAATACCGTCAAACTTGCGAGAAGCCGTGACGGGAAGAGACCCTAGCCTTACTTTTGACTAGAAAAGGTCAGGACACCGGTGACGACTCAAAAGGTTTGAACGTGTAACTCACGTCGTGAAGTCGACGTAGTAGAAATTTCTAAAATTTATCGAGTCGACCTTAAGGTAGTGGAGGTGATCGAAACAAGCATCACTACGAAGCATTCCGGGTGAACTGAAGTGTGAGGTCCCACAGACCCAGATCCATTCACTGGTATGGCAGTACCAATAGACCCAGTAATTCTGTAAAAAACATATCAAAAAGACACATAAGAACGGTGGAGAAGAATTAGAGAAGACGAAGACGATAAAAATTCCGGAGGAGTCTGTTGGTGAAACGGAAGAACGTAAAGAAAAATACCACTTCGATCACTGTTCAAACCAACTCTATATATTTACGAGACACACAAACGAATCAACAAGTCAACACAGGCTGAGAAACGCTGACTTACCTGACGTCGGGCAGTTTGAGGAGACAGGCACCCCTAAGAGGTCCGTTCTTATGACCTCACCCAACGGTGTGGAAGGAGGTCCCCTTGAAGGGTTGGGTCCCTAGCTTGGGTCCAGAGGACGTAACGTCCGCCTAAGAAATGGTCGACTCGGTGGTCCCTTCCGACTCTTATCACCTCGCCCCTCGGATAGGGAAGAGGGGTCCCCTAGAAGGACTGGGTCATTAACTTGACTCCAGAGGACGTAACATCCACCTAAGAAATGGTCGACTCGGTGGTCTCTTCCGATTCTTATCACCTCACCCCTCGAATAGGGAAGAGGGGTCCCCTAGAAGGGTTGGGTCCTTAACTTGGTCCCAGAGGACGTGACGTCCACCTAAGAAATGGTCGACTCGATGGTCCCTTCGGGTATACATATATTAAACTAGTGAATCTAGTTTAAAGGTCTCCCGTCTCTCACGTCGGACGTATCTAATTAAACAAGGGTGTGAACAATTCACCAAATAGTCGGTAACCGGTTAAAGTAATCTAAGTTATTCAAGATTCTAGTTCAGTGGAGAGGGACAGGTTCACAAGGTCTAGACGAATAAGTTGGTTGATGTCTACCTCTTTTGACCCCTTTTATAAGATCTTTCAAGGTTCTTGGTTTGAACGTAACGATGTACGGTCATTGAAAAATATGTTGTAAAGGGAACATAAATGTTGATAAACACATAGTAAAACCCAAAGGGACCACTGAGTCTACTATTTCTCAGGTGGACGTTACGTACTCCGAGTCCAAGCTCGAGACCCAGTCCTTTTAGGGGAACCACTCCCGTGCCGTTGGGTGAGGTCATAAGGACGGACCTCTTAGGGTACCTGTCTCCTCGGACCACCCGATGGCAGGTACCCCAGCGTCTCTTAGTTGGTGACTCGCTGATTTTGAAAGTAAAAGTGTGAACATCGTAAATGTAATATAAGCCATAATATTCATTAGATCTCTACTAAAATCTTCATAAACCCCCACGTGACAAATAACGTTTATGATGTGGTAAAATAAATATATAAACCATAGACACCCCATAGGACCTTGGTCATTCTCACTGCTGACATCACTAAATTACACGACACACGAGTCCGCGCAGACTGGGAAACACTGGGGTACCTGACATCGGGCGGTCCGAGGAGACAGGTGACCTAAGAGGTCCGTTCTTATGACCTCATCCAACGGTCCGGAACGGGGTCCCCTAGAAGGGTTGGGTCCCTAGTTTGGACCCAGAAAATGTAACGTCCGTCTAAGGAATGGTGACTCGGTGGTCCCTTCGGATCACTAAATTATTACGAACTGTTCTCTGGCAGTTTTATATCCGTATATCCGTATAAGATATAAGATGTCATGAACCCTTCTTGACTTGTGTTAAAACTACTAAGTGGGATACATAGTCACGTCTCTACTTTAGACTTAACCATAAAATACTTGAATAAAAAGATGAACGATTGTCCCTTATTCTCTGATAATTTAATTTTTTTTTTTTTTCTTTGTCTACAATGAAATTTCGACAAGACATCACTTACAACATTTGAGAGAATTTCGATAGGAAAGATTAGAATCACTGGGTTAAATATACCCCCTGTATGACTTGTTCTCATGGTCAAAAATTTGGACAACCTCCAGTCAAGATTCCTCATCTCTTCCTTTTAATTTGAAAAGAGAGGTGCATGTACAGGTGAATTTTCAGGTAAAATCTTCAAAGATTGGTTTCAGAAGACCGTGAAGACCACACTGAGATGCTTATTACCGAAACCAAACCAAAGGTCAAAACTCTGACTTCTGTACTGTAAGTACTCTGCAAGAATACGAGTTCAGAATTGTTTCTCAATCCGGTTTACCAGGACTACTCGTCCCATGTCCGAGAGCCAGTTCGTTCGTCCTTTAACGAAACGAAACTTTGTCTTTGTCTTCACAGGACATAATTGTATAAGTGAAAAGGAAGAACCACCTCTACAAAAAGACTGAAACCACGGTCAGTTCAGGTTTCGAAAATGGATAATTAACCTATTCTCCCTTTAGATCTAGATCAGTGAGGACCTTATTAAAATCATTGTTGCACTATCTCCTTTATATTGGATTTCCCTTAAACGGGTTGTGTAAGATTGAAGACTGAGCCGGTCAATGAAAAAATTCGACCACTGTAACCTCTGGAGAGTGAAAAGGATCACCCCGTGATAACCGTAAAATCCATTTTTGTAATAAACGACACGTCATGCCAACGGTACAACATTTTACAAATCGTAGGGACCTAGGACGGGTGATCTACGGTCATCGTTGGGTACCGTTGATTGTACGGACGTGTGTATAGGTTTACGAGGAAGATTCCTTGTCGCGTCGGAAACCAACTCTCGTAACTATCTGGTGTTCGTCTATTTCTTCTTTCATATACGAATCCTTTTTTCTTTCCCTTTTACATTTCACAACGAACCTTTAGAAATCATTAAAGATCTTTGTTCTAGTTTTGTCCTGTCACCAGTAGTCTAAGTATCGTTTTAAGTAAATTCTTTTACTGTTACTGTTTTTACGATATTTTGTCTTAAATACCACACATCGAGTTTCATTCTAGGTCTCCCATAAAGTGTCGGAATTTATGGATGTCACTATTTCTGTCCATACTTACCTTTATTTACTTAGATTATGAATTAAGACCATAATCTTTTTTCCTATCGAGTTCCTGAAGGGACCACCGAGTTACCGTTTCTTAGAAGGACGTTATATCCTCTGGACCCAAGCTAGAGACCCAACCCTTCTAGGGGACCTCTTCCCTTGTCGATGGGTGAGGTCATTATGTCGGACCTCTTAAGGTACCTGACATATCAGGTATCCCAGTGTTTCTTAGTCTGTGTTGACTCGCTGAAAGTGAAAATGGAAGTTCCTTCGTCTTTCTTCCTTAATATATCTAACCTTCTCTTCAGTTGTATGATCTTTTACTTGTCTGTAGTTATATGAACCTACGTATGTTTGTGCACTTCGTCTTCAGTCATACAGTCCTTTCTCTTTTGTCACTTAGGTCTTCGACTATAAACCCTCTCCTCGAATAGGAGTTCGTATTATTCGACGTTGAGACGAGTGGGGGGAGACAGATCAAGGAGGGACCTAATGTCCCCAAGGTCCGTCCGGGACGTTAGAGACGCAGAGAACAGACACTCCGACAGCCTATCTAGGGCAGTGACTCTACGAACTCGTGTACCACACCAGTTTCGGCGTCGTAGTACAGGGACCGTCGTCCCTAAATTTTACGCCCGAGACCGCCTACACTTCAGACGACATCAGAGGTCTGTAAAAAGACCCTTAGTGGATAAAGTCACGACCGAATCGAGATTAGGAACGGTCCTTGAAGACCTTACAAGCTGTGTAAGGTGGAGAAATCATCTGTCTCGTTGAGACTCTGGATTTACCCAGAGAGAAACTGAAAATGAAAGGGTTGAAAAGGTTGATAAAACATTTGTATACTAGGAAATATCATTTATGGAAGGATCCTATGGATCCTACCTAAGACAAAAGTACCGATTTGACAGTGACTGTATGATTGAATTACTTTTTTGTTTGTTATTCGTGTTTATATGTTTTGTTCTTTAGTCTCATTCCTTTGTCGGTATTCATCTTATTTGTTGACCTTTTCTGGGACTACCACCCTTTCTAGCTCCTGTCCTCCTTTTCCCCCGCTGTCTCCTACTCTACCAACTTACCGTAGTAACTGAGTTACCTGTACTCAAACCCGTTCGAGACTCTCTATCACTTCCTGTTCCTTCGGACCTCACGATTTAGGTACCCCAGTGTTTCTCAACCTGTGTTGACTCACTGACTCGTTTTCTTCTTTGTTTCTACTAAATTAGTCTCATGAAACAAGTTTACATAATTTTATAAATTTTAGGATTTCCTTTTTTTTTCCAAAATTAATCGTTCTGATGAGAGTTTTCTCTATTTATTAGATTAATCAGATTAATGGTATGTATAATATTTTTTTTCAGTTTCTAGATTACGGACTTTTCCATAGTCTAAGTTCACGAAGTTTCTTTAAGATGGTTTACATCATCTATGACGACGACGACGATTCAGTGAAGTCAGAGACACGCTGGGGTGTCTGCCGTCGGATGATCCCAGGAGACAGGGGCCCTAAGAGGTCCGTTCTTGCGACCTCACCCAACGGTAAAGGAAGAGGTTACGTACTTTCACTTTTCACTTTCCCTTCAGCGAGTCAGCACAGGCTGAGAAGCTCTGGGGTACCTGACGTCGGGTGGTCGAGGAGACAGGTACCCTCAAAGGTCCGTTCTCGTGACCTCACCCCACGGTAGTGGAAGAGACTCTCATCTACGATCACGATAAATTTAGTAAGGTCTCGTCTGTTTGATCCTTTCTAAAGGTTGTAAATTTTTTAAATCGTATAAAATCCTACGTTTCCTTTTAATATAATTTTTTAGTTACAACTATATAAAAGTGGGACAAGTAAAGTGAATATCGTCTCGTGTTAATGCGATTTACGTCCCGACTTACTTAGTGTTCGACCTTAGTTCTAAAGACCCTTTTTATAGTTGAATTCTATACGTCCACTATGGTGAGATTACCGTCTTTCACTTCTCATTGATTTCTCGGAGAACTACTCGTACTTTCTCCTCTCACTTTTTCGACCGAATTTTGAGTTGTAAGGTTTTGGATTCTAGTATCGTAGGTCAGGGTAATGAAGTACCGTTTATCCTCTTTTTCACATTCCTCATTGTCTAAAATAAAAGAACCCGAGGTTTTAGTGACGTCGGTACTTTAATTTTCTACGAACGAGGAACCTTCATTTCGACACTGTTTGGAATTGTCATATAATTTTTCGTTTCTGCAGTAAAACGACTATTTCCAGATATATCAGTTTCAATACCCAAAAGGTCGTCAGTATATGTCTACACTTTCAACCTGGTATTTTCTTCCGACTCCTGACTTCTTAACTACGAAAGTTTAGCACCACGACCTCTACTGAGAACTCTCAGGAAACCTGTCGTTCCTCTAGTTTGGTCAGTTAGGATTTCCCTAGTTGAGAACTTATAAGTAACTTTCCTGATTACGATTTCGACTTCGAGATCATGACACCGGTGCACTAAGTTTCTCAGTTGAGTAGCCTTTTCTGGGGCTAAGACCCTTTCTGACTCCCGTCCTCCTCTTCTCCCACCGTCTCCTACTTTACCAATCTACCGTAGTAGTTGTGTTATCTGTACTTAAACTCTTTTGAGACCCTCTAGGGACTTCTGTCTCTCCTCGGGTAGAACGACGTCGGGTACCCCAACGGTTCTAAGTCTGTGCTAAATCGCGGCCTTGTTGTTGTTGGGAATCTTTATGATTACATTTTTTATGTTTTATTTTGTCCTGTCTTAGTTCATCACGGAACCCCCTTTTTCTGTAGTCTATTATTAAGGGTCATCCTTATATTCTTACTAAATGACAATCCTTTTAGTAAGGCTTATCAAATCACAATCCTTTTAACCGATTATATAAAGTGGTAAACCTGATATCTCATTTGTATTTCAAATAGTGTTTACATTATGTAAGGTCGTACACTATCTAAGACGGAGTTAAAACTGTTTTTACAAATGTTTTCACTGTTGACTACTTATGAATTAGTTATACAGACATACAAACGTACCCATATGTACACACGTATAGACATGAATACATAGATCTATCTGTCTACATCCATAAATGTACAAATAAATTTGGACCTTTGGTCCTAATAACATTTGTGATATTTGTAAGGGTAATTACAACTGCACTTCACTTCAGCGAGTCAACACAGACTGAGAAAGGCTGGGGTACCCGCCATCGGATGGTCCGAGGAGACAGGTACCCTAAAAGGTCCGTTCTTATGACCTCACCCAACGGTAAAGGAAGAGGTCCTCTAGCAGGGTTGGGTCCCTAACTTGGGCCCAGAGGGCGTAACATCCGTCCGCGAAATGACAGACTCGGTGTTCCCTTCAGGTCTGATATCCAATCCTGGTAATTCCAATCCTTTTCTTTTTGTATATAGTAGGACGTCTTCTGGACCCAACCTAGAGGTCCCTTCTAGGGGACCTCTTCCCTTTCCGATGGGTGAGGTCATAAGACCAGACCTCTTAAGGTACCAGTGTTTCTCAGCCTGTGCTGATTTACTGAAACTAGTAATAGTAACTAGAATAGTAAAGTCAATTCCGGTATTCCTCTACGACCGAGTGTGTTAATCTATTCTATTTTGTTCCCGATACTTGTAACATCACCCCTCTTTGAAGTCCACCATAGTGATATATAGATCTTTTGAGTTCCCCCCATCCACACTTCTACAACCTCCTCGCTCTCTTTCTCACCTGAGAACCCATGGCTCTCTTCTGTTTCACACCTGTGTCTGACTCGAGTCTTCGTTTCTCTTTTGTTGCGGACAGTGACTCTACCATTCTTCAACGAGCCTACACTCTCGGCCACAGTGGTCACACTCTGACTTCTCGTGTCTCTAAACATAGTTTTCTGGGAGTACCCATTCACTACTACCCCTTTCTGGACTCTCGTTTGGTCGGGGGGCCCCCTCCTCTACCTCTGTGGTCACGACCCGAACACCACTCCAGTCTCACTTCCACCTCTGTGTCACCCCGAAGGAATGGACGTCATTCCTTCAATTCCCTGTCCTGGTCCCTGTTCTTGCACGACTATTTCCTTCCTCCCTTTACCCGTTCTGCCTACAGTCGTTAGTTCTCGTCTCTTCCGACCTTCCTTAGCCCACTTGACACGATTCCCGAAGCCCCTCCGGTCGTCCTCCCGTCGTCCTCCCCCGAGTAAGGAAGACTACAGCACTGTCCCACCACCAGTGCCGATCTTCACAGAGTCTATACTTTGGTTCTTCGGGAGTCCTACTCGTCGTCCCCGAGGACCAACCGCCACCCCGTCCTTCACCTCCAATAAGAGTTCCGTTCTCTCTCTTTTTCCTTTCTTACCCTCCGACTACCCTTCCGACTCCTTTAGACTCTCCCCCTTCCACCGCCCCGTCCCTTCTCACTGACCTTTCCCCCTTTACCACGCAAAACCACCACTCTCGAAACACACTACTCCAGTGCCCACTTTCACCTCATAACTCCAACCCCTTCCCCCTTACAGAGGGACCCCGTCTTTTACGTCTTCCTTACTCAGCGTCTTTTAAGACGACAACCACCCTTGGTCGACTGCAAATGTGACCCGAATTGGGAGGGGTGTGCCCCCTACCTTTAGCGGGTGCACATACACGTCTTCGTTCGACCGCATCTCTGCATACCTTGGATAATCTCGTCCTGAGGTGTAGCCCAGACCGAAGGTTAGATGAGCCCGTCAATTTCTCGATGGAAATTAGACATTAGATATTTCGAGTCGTCCCGAACTCCAGACAATCGTCCGTAACGAAGGGAGGAGAATGTTTTAATGGCACTAATTTTCGTATACCTTTCCCCCGGTGACTACCAGGGGTCTGAGTGAAGGACCCGCGCAAGGTCCTTTAAAGAACAGAGGTCAAGAGGGTGGGTACAATAACAACAATAACAACAAGTCAGCGATTCAGCGTAGACTGAGAGACGCTGGGGTACCTGACGCCGTACGGTCCGAGGAGACAGGAGGTGAAGAGGGTCTCAAACGAGTTTAATGACAGGGAACTCAGTCACTCCGATAGATTGACAAAGTAGAAGACAACAGGGGAAGAGGAAAGTGGAAGGTAGAAAGGGTCGTAGTCCCAGAAAAGGTTACTTAGCCGAGAAGGGTAGTCCACCGGTTTCATAACCTCAAAGTCGACGTCGTAGTCGGGAAGGTTACTTATAAGTCCCAAGTAAAGGAAATTCTACCTGACTAAACTAAAGGAACGACAGGTTTCCTGAGAGTTCTCAGAAGAGGTCCTGATGTTAAGTTTTCGTAATTAAGAAACCACGAATCGGAAGAAATACCAGGTTGAGAGTGTAGGTATGCACTGATGACGTATTTGGTGTTGAAACTGATCTGGCTGGAAACAACCGTCTCACTGCCAAAACGAAAAATTATGTGACAGATCAAACAGCATCGAAAGGAAGGTTTCGTGTTCGTAGAAAATGAAAACGCCGACGCCAGTGGCAGGAGTCGCTAAAACCTCGGGTTCTTTTATTTCAGACACTGACGAAGGTGAAAAAGAAGGAGACAAAGGGTCTTTCGCTACTCTGGTCTACGGTACTAGAATCAAAAGTCTTACAACTCGAAGTTTAGTCGAAAAAGTAGGGTGATTTGGACAGAATTGAGTGAAGAGTTCCTCGTAATTTCGTACCTGGAAACTGGTGGTGTCAACTTTAGAAGACTGACTGTAAATTTTTACTTGACATCACAAGTCGCTTCAACAACGACAAGAAAACCTTGGTCAAGGAGAACCCCTTCACCAGTAGGGAACCATAAGGCCTTACGGCCCCTGAGGTGTCTACGGAGGCTCCCGACGACCCCGTGACTCGTCCCCTCTTCGGGATCGGTCGCCCAAGGTGGATGTCATACAAACATCTTTTTTTCTCAGGAGAGCCGTCTTCGTGTCAACTTTCACTGAGGGATTGGGTCCCCAAGAGTTACACGAAGCGGTGGTCCTCGAGAATCATGTCGCGTCGGACGACCGGGTAGGAATAGCGGTGTTGAAGACTGAGTCGTCCAGACCCCACCCAGGTCGTCAAACGCAAAGATTGTCTAAGAGTTCGCTACGACTACTACGACCGGACCCCGCACGGTAAGGGTGTCGGCGAGCCGCTGAAAACGTATACTAAGACGTCTTTCCCTGGAATTTGACCCTCCGTCGGGTCAAAACACTTACGCTTTAGTCTTAGAAAATATTAAAAAAAAAAATACAGTCTAAGGTACGACGGCAAGTTTGAGACGTAGGTGTTCACTTGTTTAGACGCACACCCACAGGTGTGTATAGACTCCGTTCCAGTAGGGTTCTCCTCGGTAGAATCGGAAGATCCTCACTTGGGAAGGCTAACACACACATTCAACACACCAGCACAGACTGACAAACACCGGGGCACCTGACATCGGGTGGTCCGAGGAGACAGGTACCCTAAGAGGTCCGTTCTTATGACCTCACCCGTCGGCAAGGAAAGAGGTCCTCTAGAAGGGGTGGGTCCCAAGTCTGGACGCAGAGAGCTTAACGTCTGTCGAAGCAATGGTAGACTCAGTGGCCCCTTGACCCAGTGGTCCACCGTGATCATTTCTTGGACGGACTGTCGCGTGCCCTATGTTTTCTGGACTCATACCAGAGACTCAACCCTTCTAGGAGTCTCCCCCTTTACCGTTGGGCGAGGTCATAAGAACGGACCTCTTAAAGTACCCGTCTCCTCGGACCACCCGATGGCAGGTACCCCACCGTCTCTCAGTCTGTGCTGACTCGCTGATTCGTGTCTTCGTGTTGAAAGTTTATGAGAGGGACTTTCACCTCGGTTTTAAACAGTAAAGGCCCCGTGAAAAAACCCGAGTCCTTCCTAAGTGATAAATGTCAAGTAAAATTCATACTTTTAAGTATTCGTCTTCGGAGTAAATTTTATCTCAACTAAAACCACGACTGTTGAAAAGTCACGAAATACACGTTTATTTTTAATTAGATATAAGAAGTTTTTTTATTATACTTGTATACTGATTTATAAGACTATGATGATTCCAAAATTTCCTGTATTACACTTTAAGTACTTAGAAATAACATTCGTGAAGTTGTGCATTTCATGAACTGCGTGTTTCACTTCTTTTCGTTATGTGTGACCAACTTAATCAATTGTATTTGATGACCGATGGTTTTATTAAATTTACGACTGTAGAATGAATTTTGATCATGTCTTGACGTGTGTCTCTGTCAAAATTTTTTAAATATATCCTTATTACGACAAAGACAGGTTTCTTTATTCTCAGTAAGTCCAGAGAATATAGGTTTTTATTTTCCTGAGTCCTCCGGTCTTCCCGAGGTTGTGACCTACAGTTAACGTAACGGTTGTTCTTGTCACGGAACGTCACGCAGGTCATCCTTCTTCCACTAATGAAATGATGGTCGTCCTCCTCGATTCTTAGAGAGAAACGGATCGTTGTCGGGTCGGTTACTCTTTGGAGTGTTGAGTCGGTTACTTTTTTAGTCATATAAAGTTTGAGGGTCAAAGGAGGTCACCTGAATGGTAATACTAAAAATTATTGTCGGCGACAGTTGAGGGGGAAGAGGAGATATTTTCTTCTGAAGAAACAAGTGTCCCGAACGGACGTTAACACAGATCTTAATGTCAAGAAACGACAAGGGACTATTTGGGTAAAAGGACCATATTATTGATCGACAAAATAACAAAATCCAGTTGTTTTCATAGTTATTACGAAGTTGTATGAACGAGTTCTTACACTTGAGGGGATAATTTTTCCTCGGACCGAATTATGTATTTCTCCTTGAGACGTTTACTGCCTATGTCTACTCCACTACTATGCCTTGTAAATAGTCAGTCCTAGAAGATTTTCTCCCACGTGTGTACCGTTGGACTTGCACCCTCCTTCCCTACTCTACCCTGTCCCAAGTGACTTCACAGACGTTACTGGGACCCAGTCCCCCTCCAAACAGAGGACGTAAAAGATACCAATCCTGTGAACACCAATTTTTTATTAAGGTTGTAGATGTCTAACCTCGGAGGTACTTTTACGTGGAGGAGAGGATGACTGTAGGACCCGTCAGAAAAGAGTCCTCGTAGCCCGGCACTCCCTACCGGGCCACCTCCCCTCACGACCTGGAGGGTCCACTCCGAGCGGACTGGCGGATGGTCGGACGTCGGGCAGACGGGTGGGTGGACGAAGCCGGAGAGGAGGAGGAAGGACGAGAAACTGGGGGTCCTCTGAGTCAAACCCTACAGGTTCTCTGCGTGGTCCCTTCCCCCTTCGCTCCCGTCGACTGTAAGTCCGAAGAGAAAATTAGGTGGAGCATTGACAAGTGACTGTGTCTTTTAGTTTGGTCTTCCGAACAGTCCCTGGGATTTCGTGTGGGGGCGTACCCGTGACTTCCTCGTCTGTCCCAAGACCCGGACAAGTCTCAGGGAGGAGTCGTCTCACATCTCACCCTCCGCCCGAGACTGACACAGGACTGTGAGTGTCGACTGTGGACTTGGGAATCCCTCGTAGGGTCCCTAGTGTGACGAATTTTTGCCGAAACCCAATTCCAAACTATTCGGTAAAAAGTGTCAATTAGGTCCCGGGGGCTTTTAGGGTACCCTAGTCTTTCAGACGTGAAGAAAACTCTTGGACTTTTAGACTCAGGCGTCCGGGCCGGTTCTTATAGACGCAATGAAAAAAGTGTCAAGACTAAAACAGGGAATTAAAGACATAACAAGGACAGTCTAGTGACGAGACAATGACCAAGCGAGGCTTACTTAGGAGAGAGTTTGGGGACGAAAAGACCAAACGTAAGCAATGTAACCCGAATGGACATGAAGTTGGTAGGTCATTGGAGCGGACTTCCCTTTTACCACCCGATTTATAATTCACTCTCTTTACCGGGTGTACAAGCACACGTCGCGGATGTGGGAAAAAGGGTTCCCAAAAAGAGTCCGGGAACCAGGTTCGGAAAACTGGTGTCACACGTGCATCAGACTTGTGAGTCCAACAGCCCAACTCGCAAATGGACCTGGACTTCAGTCCGTTTGTCGCCCCGTCCGCTGTCCGACGTTTGAGAGTCCCAGTCTGCGATTCGGACCCATCTCTTTCCCTTTGGTCTTCGGGGTGTGCTGTTCAAAGTCCTGGTCCCCTTGTTGACCCCGTGAGTCGTGCCCCGGTGCACGAGACGTTCGACTCCTGGCGACCACACCTGTCCTGGTGCACGACGCAATAGTGTGACGCACGGCCCCGACTCAGGTGCACCACTCGGCTCGAGTGGGTCCTTTCCATGTGAGGTGGGTCCTCCGGCCCCTTAGTCGGACTCGTCGGGGGTTCAGGACGGGGGTCCGGTGACGGGGAAGGTCCGTCCTTTTCCCGGTCCGGTATGAAGCAGGTGAGGGGCACCACCGATGGTCGGATATGTCGGAGATGTGTGTCTCTGTGTAACGTCCGTGGAAAGGTTCACACACAGGGTGTGTACGGACGGGTGTGCTCACACGTCTTCTACCGTTGTGTTAAGTTTTGTCCCTCCTCGCGCAAGTAGTGGGAACGGACCCCGGTGCACTGATCACAGTAACACCTTAAAGGAGACCGAAATTCAAATCATTGGGTTTGCCACGCTAAAGAATTCGTTTCGACATTGTGATTACGTTCTCTTATCTTCGACTGTAAATGAACCGATCTGCCTCACACTCTCGAAATGTCCAAAAAGAGAGGAGATTAGGAATTTCCTTGGGATATGCCAACTAATGTACTAATAAGATGAAATATCTACCCGAGTGATCACACATTTTCCGAATTCCTCGAGTGTTCCAGTACACAAAATTTTCCGGTCCTGAGTTAGAGACCGTCAGACCGGTTGGGGGCGGGGGGTGGGACGACGTGGAAGGTCGGAACCACACTACCCAGTGGTCGACCGGACCAGGAAGATAGGTCACACTACCCGTACACACCGTTAACATTGGAGAACAAACTAAAAACGAACTCTTCCTTCCTCTAAGTATTGTAAAAGATGAAGTCTTGGACAGTGTGTGACCTCCCGTTAAAGAATGTGAGACAAAGTACCCCTCATCTCAAATTCCGCCTTCATTGCTTTAGACTCAAGACTTTAAGTCCGTGCGAGGGAAAAAAGTGCGTGTCGTCGTCCTACTCTTCGTATTCCTCCGGGACCCCTGCGGCGGCACCTCCCCTCCGTCGGCCGACTGGGACTCAGTAGTAAAGGTGGACGCGGAAGCGTACAAATGTTTAGTCTTTCGCTAACTCCAGAACGTAAGTAGGAAGTTGTTTCGTTACGGGTCACGGATCCGACACATCTGAGACTCGTGTGCCGTCGACTATTGTGTGTCCTTTGTAGTCGTTGGCTGGTGGTGGGGTCTCGCGAGGTAGTGGTAGTCACTTAGAGTTGGTGTCTCCGTTGTTTCTCTGTTCACGTGTCCGGTCCACATTAGCTCGGCACCTCTGTTTGTGGACCCGTGCCTCCGACTCTACCGTGACGAAACCCCACCGTCCCTGACCCCGGACTCGCGGAGGATCTCGACTAGTGACCACTCGTCTCGTTTCGGGTGCTCTCCACGGCTCTTCGATGTTTTCGGGAAGGAGTCTGGGTTCCCTGTAAGTTTCGTAGTTCTTTCGAATGTTTTAACTTTGGTCACGTTGTCTTCTTTAGTTTTGGTTTCTTTCCTTTTTTTTTTGGGTAGGACAGTAATCAGTTGTGTTCTCGCACGACCTTACTGCTCTACACTCCTGTGTAGTATGTTTAAGAAAGGAGACACCCTGTGAAAAAGTACAGGTGCGTCTCTGACCGGACCCTCGGATGTCTTTTTTTTTTTTTTTAGGAAAGTTAGGGTGATGTCAGTAAGTGGAGGTAAGGACGTAAAAGTTCTCTTGGTGTGGGTTACAGAGACACGTAAAAGTGGTTCTAATTCAGTCTACCTCTTCTTCTGTCCGACAACCAGTCGAGAGTCTACCTCTTTGAGTCCGTCTGACAGCCAGTCGTAAGAATGGTGGGTACCCGACCCGCGGACGTGTGGTCCGAAGAGTCCGACGTCCGTGAGGGCGAAGTACGGCTGTCTGTGGCCACTTACCTACTTTGCAATGGCCGGTCCACGGATACCCTACCGGGTCACTACGGGTTTCGCATCCGATAATTTTACCTTTACCGTTCCGAGTCGATGGAAGTTGTAAGAGAATTAACCTGAGTACAGGAATCCCTGTGAGTCCACGGTCTCTCCTCTGCCGTGGGCGGTCGTGGGTGTAGGGTCCCACTTCTCGTAGTGACGTCCGGGACGGTCTACCCCCCATCAACGGGCATCTATACGCACGAGTCGGTGAAGTCAGTACAGGTCGAGAGACACCGGGGTACCTCGGGTCGGGCGGTCCGAGGAGACAGGTACCCTAACGAGGTCGTTCTTAGGACCTCACGCAACGGTAAAGGAGGAGGTCCCCTAGAAGGGCTGGGTCCCTAGTTTGGGAGTAGAGGATACAGAGGACGTGACGGTCCGTCTAAGAGACGGTGACTCGGCGGACCCTTCGGGACCTATACTCCTATCCTTTTGTGAGGACTGAGCCCTAGAGACTAGTTCAGTCTCGTAAACTCGACTAGACTCTAAAAGTATCCCTAAGTCGGACCCTTGCGAGACGAAATAAGGTGTACCTTTACGAGTCCTTAGATTTTCAGGTCGTTACAGGACTCCCTACTACTTAAGACCTCCAGTTTAGACGAACACACACCATCCCTACGAGCTCCAAAATTACATTTTAATTAAAAGGTATATTTGTTTTATCTACATTTCCACTTAAATTTACAAAGAGAACAAAAGTTTATAGATTTATAGGACCCTTTTATTTTTATGTCTGTCGGTATACGGGTTACCATAAATCCCAAAGACCCAAGATAAAGATATGATCCAAAATCTATTAATGCAAAAGTCTACTCAAAGTGTACCCTACTCCAGAGAAGTCGGTGGACCGACTTACAAATTGTCTGTGAGTCCATAGTAAAAAGACTGACTCCCGTGTCGACATTTCGTTAAAGAGTTGACATGAATATTAGAGTTGATAAACAGTCTTTCTTTTTAGACGCTCAGGTGTCCTTACAATTTTAGTTCGACCGGTTGGAAGATTTTACTAGGTATAATTATCTACTCTCTCTTCGTCTCAGTTTTAAGTTTCTTAGTTATTTTTTTCTGTCTTATTAGGAAATTGACCCTTTTTGGGTTTCGACTTGGGACCGGTACCTTCCACCACTCAAATTACTCGTTTCGCTACTTCGAGATAGAATTAGAAAAATGTCTTTGGTCGAGACCGGTCGAGAAACCTTTAGTAAAATCTTAGAAGTATGAAACGGTTTCATAGACCTTCTTCTCATAAACCAGAATTTCTACCATTAATATAGTTTCTTAGAGATTCAAAAGTCAATTAGATTACCGTCTTACTAAAGGTCGACAACGGTTTTCGGAGTCGGAAGAAAATATTTCCGTTCCTTCGGTTCGAACACTCGTTTCGACGGGTCCTTTGACCTTCTATAAGGTGTTTGTTTCGTACACGAAAGTGTTCCCCGGACGTGGTTCGGGTCCCGTTCGCGGTCTACGGCACACCTGAACGCCACAGAACACAGGACTTCCGGAACTTCCACCTCTCCCAACCATCGAGGTCCTTTCGTGCCACCCACTTGAGGACCGCCGACTACGAGTCTCAGATTCAACAAGGGTGCACACGGACTCACCGTCGGCACGACCGTACTAGTGCGGTCCGAATGCCGTGGGCTTACCCGTGGGTTCGAACCTCCCACCACTACTGATGGGAAATACCTACCGGACACCGTAGGACACAAACAAGACTGACTACTCTTTGACCGAACTATAGACTCAAGGGGCTGTCGTGACTGGTCAGGTTTCACTGTCGTCCTGTGCGACGAACAGAACAAAATCCACCCGTAAGGGGCAGAAATTCCAGGGTTCAAACCGATTGTCTACACCCGTCGTCCTGAACTTTGTGTGGGTGGGTGGGTACCGTCCTCCTCCCTCCCTCGGTCAGTACTGGTGTACGAGTGGTACCCGCACACACTCCCTGATCTGGAGCCTGTCCAGGGTCACGGGGTCTCCTCCCCCCGAAACGTCCTGACCCTCTGAGACTCGTTCCCTTCTCAAGGACGAGGAACCCTCCTCGGCCCGAAGACGTAGAATGGGACGTGGAAATTCCCACGAGGTCCTCTACGTACCCCACCTGTAGTGTACACCGGGGGCTCCCGTCTCCCGGGACAGGTCCCTCCTTGAAACACAAGGAGAAGAGGCGAAAAGACCACCCATTCTCCCGATTTCTCTCCTACACGAAACGTTGAAACCCAGAACCTATGTCTGTGTCTTCATCGAAGTACTTAAACCGAGTTTCCACTGGGTTGTGTCCCTCCTTTTTCGGTCTTAGTAAAGTCAACTAGAGACCCTGGATCTTTCTGTTCGAGTTCGGAAATTTCAAATTTTTTCATTGTACGTGCAAATGAAATTCTGAGCTTCGTACATTCCTACAAGATTTACATACATACCCCCTCTAGATTAAACTTCATCAAGGACACTTTTTCTACTAAAAATGGTTGATCTCCTTCTTATACTTGCCGACTACAAGTTTTCGCCAGGGTCCAGAGGTGACGACTGATGAGGTCTACGAGTTTCACGTCGGTGGGTCGTGAGACACGGCCGAAGGACCCCGAGACTCGCGAGTACCTGGGGACGTGTGCTGTCGAACATCAGAACGTACAATGTACACACCTATGCGTCTGACGTACAAAAACCCCCTGTCACGATCGGATGTACTGAGGAGAAATGTCTGAGTCTTAAGCCGTACCACGGAATGTGTAAATTCCTTCCTGCTTTTACGGGGTACGGAATCTCCAAGTCAAGTCAAGCCAGTGAGGCAGTACAGACTGAGAAACACTGGGGTACCTTTCGTCGTGCGGTCCGAAGAGACAGGTAGTGGTTGAGGACCTCGAACGAGTTTGAGTACAGGTATCGCAGTAGGTTCGTAGAGGAGGAGGACGGAAGTCAGAAAGGGTCCTAGTACCAGAAAGGGTTCCTCAGTCAAGAGACGTAGTCCATGGAATATGTCCAGGGTACAAAGTCAATCGGTATAACGATCATTCAGTGAGTTATGAAAAATTCATTTCATTGTTAATGTAATAACAATGGTCCCGAAGGGACCACTGAGTCTACATTTCTTAGACAAACGGTTACGTCCTCTGAAACCAAACTAGGGACCAGACCCTTCTAGGGGACCCCTTTCTTTACCGTTGGGTGAGGTCCTAAAAACGGACCCTTTAGGGGTACCTGTTTCCTCGGGTCATCCGATGTATGTCAGGTACCCCAGTGTTTTCTCAGTCTGTGATATATCGTTGACTTGTTCTTTTTAATGTGACCACAAAGTAGTAGGTCAAGTCTCTGTCCTAATTTGTTTCCAGAGATGTAAAAGGGGTGAACTAAATTTTGTCAAACTCCAAGTCTTAAAAACTTGACACAACAATCTCTTCTGAGAACTCTCAGGACCTACAAGTGACCTCCCTGACTACAACTTCGACTTTGGGGTTACGAAACCGGTGGACTACGCCTCTCGACTGAGTAAACTTTTCAGGGACTACGACCCTTGCTAACTCCCGTCCTTCTCTTCTCCTGCTGTCTCCTACTCTACCAACCTACCGTAGTGACTGTGTTACCTGTACCCAAACCCACCTGAGACCCTCAACCACTGTCTGTCCCTCCGGACCGCACGACGTCAAGTACCCCAGTGTTTCTCGGCCTGTGCTGACTCGCTGACCTGACTTGACTCCAAGTCTGACTATGTTTGTAAACGACTGACCTGTCATCTACTTATTTACTTACTTACCAAAGGATATTTGTTTTGTTTCCGTTCCAAAGGTTATACATTAAAATAAGATAAAAGATTTGCAGTAGTGATTTTAATTTCAAATTCGGGATCTTTATAGACGTCTGTTACTACTCTTGTAACGACCTTTTCGCAATTCTCTCGAGCTAAATGTTCAGTCAGAACCCCAAACAGACTCCTTCCGATTGCCATTTAGTCTCCTAGTAGGGGTCTATGACGTACTATACATGGTCTCTCTAATTTACATTGATATTCGGCACGACGTCAGGTACCCCAGCGTCTAAGCCTGTGCTGAGCCGTCGACTTGACTATTCGGTTTAGACTTATTCGGAAAAGTACGTTTTCATTTCGTCACCAAACTCTAAGTAATGATACCAAACTTTATGTAACTCGGTCGCCTCAGTGGTTCCAACTAAAAATTTTCGACGTCGTATGCATTGAAACTCTTTCTCGACTACGGGAATGTGACATTTATTCTCAGTCGGCTTCGGTAAGGACACAGACCTTCAGGGACAGAATCTCAGCGTACATTAGCCGATTCGACCTAGGAAGGGAGTTTGTGAGAACCGAATCGTAGAGGGATACACTTAGGAAGGAGGTGGAGAGGTAGTAGGACCGTTTCCGTGTTGATTCGTCCTAATGACTTTATTTTAGGGTACCAATACAATGTTCTCACTCACCTTTCCCCTTTTTTTTACTCGTCTCCTGTGACAGTCTTTTCTGCTCTCCGTGACGGACGGAACGCGGACAGTCCTTTGGAGCGACAGATTTCTCTTTACCGGGCAATCTCGTCCAGTCCCTACCCTGACGGGAAAGAAATGTCTCCGGTCCACTGCAAAGGTCTTACGCCGTCCCGACCCCCGAAAGGGTCCCAGAGGAGGACCGAGTGAGTCAGGGACCGACAAAGAGGTCGAGCGTCTACAATTTCAGTGTTCTTCCCTTGGCCCGTTTCGTACGAAGTCCTCAGGGTTAGATCCAATGCTTCTCCGGATGCGTTCACCTTTAGAAGTTTTACATTTTATACTACGTCTACTTTGTCTTGGATCGGGACTCGGACCAGACCGACGGAGGTCCACCCAGAAAGACAAAAATTCGGGACAACTCCTTCCTTTCGTCAGGACTTATAAGTGACCTTTCTGACTACGACTACGACTTCGAGGTCAGGAAGCCGGTGGACGACGCTTCTTGACTGAGTAACCTTTTCTGGGACTACGACCCTTTCTAACTTCCGTCCTCCTCTTCCCCTGCTGTCTCCTACTCTACCGACCTACCGTAGTGACTGAGTTACCTACACCCAAACTCATTTGAGACCCTCAACCACTACCTGTCCCTCCGGACCTAACGACGTCAGGTACCCCAGTGTTTCTCAGTCTGTACTGACTCGCTGACTTCACTTGACTTGACTCCCAAAGGTGCTCTGGGCCGTTCACTGTCCTGTGCCGTCCCCGGGTCAGTTGGTGTCACAACACAAAGAATAAAAATAGAACAAACATGTCTTTTGTCCTATTAGGTCCCCCTACGCTCTCCTTTCTCACCCTCTTCCCTTCCGCACCAGAACGGGAAAATCCTTTTATGCCCTCCCAGGTGAAGTTCGGTCATCCTAAATTTGTCACGGGAAAGGAATTTGGGTGGATGAATGCCAAATAATTATATACTGTTTTATCCGTTCTCCTATGTACCTCTTTTCTTACTAAAGAGGTTATTCACCAAGACCCTTTTGACCTGTCGATGCCAAAAGGGTCCATTTTCTTACTTTAAGCTTGTAAGAGATTGTGTATATGTTTATATTTGAGTTTTACCTGATTTCTGGATTTACATTCTAGTCTATGGTATTTTGAGGATCTTATTTTGTATCTTATCGGAAACTGTATTTGACGTCGTCATAAAAGACCTAGACAGAGGATCTCATTACGTTTATTTTTATTTTTAAGTGTTTAACCTGTATTAATTTGATGTTTCGAAGACGTGTCGTTTCCTTTGGGATTGATTTTCCTTTTCCGTCGGATATCTTACCCTCTTTTATAAACCTTCGTTTCGCTGGTTGTTCCCTGATTAAAAGTTTTATGTGTTTGTCGATTAAATCGTGTTACAGTTTCTTTGTTTGTTGGGTAATTTTTCCACCCATCCTCTGGCTTTGTCTGTAAAGAGGTTTCTTCTATATGTCTACCGCGTCTCCCTGTACTTTTCTACGAGTCGTGACGATTATGATCTCTCTGCGTTTAGTTTTGATGTCACTCCATAGTGGAGTGCGACGAGTTTTACCGGTAGTTTCTCAGATGTTTTTCATTACGACCTCTCCCACACCCTTATATTTAACCACGTCGATGATACCTCTTGTGATACCTCCGAGGAATTTTTTTGATTTTCATCTCAATGCATTCTAGGGTGAGGACTCGTATAGGTCTATTTTGACTAAGTTCTTCTATGTGCGTGGGGCAACAGGTGTCGTCGTGGCAAATGTTGTCAGTTCTGTGACTTCGTTAGATTCTACTTACCTATTTCTATGCCATAGAACTGTGTCACCCTATAATGAGTCGGTACTTTTCTTACTTTAATACCGTAAACGTCGGTGTACCTACTTGGATCTCCACTATGTGACTCATTCAGTCTTTCTCTTTCTGGTCATAGTATACCATAGTCAGTGTACACCTTAGATTTTTTTTACAATGTTTGCTTGGATAAATGTTTTGTCTTTCTCTGAGTGTCTGTATCTTCGACATTCTCTGAGTGAATGTCGATGGATTCTCCCTTCCCCTCCTCTCTATTCAATCCTCAAACCCTAATTGTCTATGTGTGATGATATATATTCTATCTATTAGTTGTTTATATAAGTTTTATCGTGTCATATAAGTCAATATGTATATACGTATACAATAAGTCTGCATATATCCAATAAGTATATATATATATATATATATATATATTGTACCTTAGTGAAACGACATGGGGACTTTGATTGCGTTTTACCATTTAATTGATATGAAGTTAATATGAAGTTAATTTTTTTGCATTCTACGAGAACCAATCCGCGACTCAGGACCCTCCCCGTGCCGGAACCGTAAAGGTGACCTTCTGACATATTTCCTCGGTGGAGGATGTGTCCACTACTATTTCCTACCCCAATCTGTAGGGAAGATCGACAAGTTGACTCTTTGGAACTAAAAGGTATTTAAAAAGGTAACTTCAATTTGTGGGTGAGTGACGGAGATATTGTGTTAAGAAGTCCGTTTACTAATCCCCTATCCAAAACCCAACTACAGGAGATCTTTGGAGTTACACTCTTAATAAGGAATCCACATCGAACCGTTAAACGTTCACACGAGTCGTGGGCGACCTCACAAAGTCCGATGACTCTGCCCGGTGCACCAGCCTCGACTCCTGTGGGTCGCAGGAGACGTACGACCAAGAGGGTCCCTCCTGTGCCTCCCTTCGGGATTACTTTGTGTGAGTACCTGGTCGGCGGGAATGCGCACGACGGGACACTGAGCGACGTGAGAACGTCGGTGCACTTTTAGATGTTCCTGCGTAGACTTTTAATAGGACTGTGTTTATCTTCCGAAACACCAAATAATAAAATTAGTTTGTGACAATCTATTAGAGTTTGTCCCTGTCTATTTTAGTTTACGTAGGTCATCCGACGTCTCTCAGCGTCCCCTACCGACGTTCTCGTCTTCTCTTTCCCTTCCCCTTATTTACCCCAATCTCTCATTATTGGTCTGGTGTGTACCCTACGGGTGCTCATGCCGGACAAAACGAAATAAAGGGCTTACCTTGTTTTACTATCGACCACACCCAGGGAGGGGACTCATCCTGTGGGGTGTAAAAGAGACCGACGGAAATCCCAGTAAACGACGATCGGACGTAACGTCTTTCCCTAAGATAAAATGGAATCTTTCGAGGATTACAGTCTTAAATTTGTCCTAAATGTGTAAAATAAAATTACTCTTCTTATTTATGTATAGCTCATGTACCACAATTGAAAAGTCTGACAATAAAAAATTAACAAGTTAAAAGGACACAAAGGAAGACGAGTAACTAAATTTCGTTAATAATTCTTCTGTACTCAAGTGAAAAAAGGAATAGTTGAGTAAAATAAGAAAGAAATATTTTACAATTAAACACAGGATAATATGAATTTATGTACCTGAAGGGAGCATCGAGTCGACTATTTCTCAGACGGACGTTACGTCCTCTGAGACCAAGTTAAGGACCCACCCCTTCTAGGCGACCTCTTCCCTATCCGATGGGTGAGGTCATAAGAACCCGAAGGGACCACCGAGTCTGTCATTTCTTAGGCGGACGTTACGTCCTCTGAGTCCAAACTAGGGACCCAACCCTTCTAAGGGACCTTCTCCCGTACCGTTGGGTGAGGTTATAAGAACGGACCTTTTCAGGTACCTGTCCCCTTGGATCTCCCGATGTCAGGTACCCCGACGTTTCTCGACCTGTACTGACTCGTTGATTCGTGTCGTGTGTCGTGTATGAATATAAATGTGATGACGAATCTAATGAAAGAGCTAATAATTTTGGACCTTACATGTTTCGACTTTCGGGAAACAGGTATACCCTTGCACAGACCGAAAGTTATAGTCCATCTTGAATTATAAAACAAAGATTTTACACATTCATAAATAAGAGGTAGGAAAGAGTCTATCGTGTTTCACCGAGATCGATTTTTATAGAGAGGTCACTTGATCGAAGAAGTTGAGTCAGTACCCGACTTTTCAGAATTCCATAATTCTCCGTTTGAGTGGATGACAGTTTACTTTAAGAAAAACTGTACATCAAAGAACAGTAAAAATGACTTAGAAAGTGCTTTAAGAATATTAAAGAATCACTTAAATTCGTATATTGAAATATCGTTTAAAGAAAGGTTATTTTACAAACTTGTTCTGGTAAACTATTTCCCGAAGGGAGCATCGAGTCAGTCATTTCTTAGACGGACGTTACGTCCTCTGGGTTCGAACTAGAGACCCAACCCTTCTAAGGGACCCCTTCCTTTACCGTTGGGTGAGGTCATAAGAACGGATCTCTTAGGGTACGAGTCCCGTCGGACTGTTCGATGGCAGGTACCCCTACGTTCTCAACCTGTGCTGAACCACTGTTTTGGTGGTGTTAGACTATTTTTTAGTAGGGAGACATAGTGAGTAAAGGTGTTTCCAAAGATAAAGAGTAGTAGTTGTTCTTTATATATTATTAAACTCGCCGAAAGTAGACTTACAAGAGTTTATTGTTTTAATGGAAAATTTTTTTAGAATCTGTTTTTCGTCTTAGGTTAGATGATTTGAAATTCCAGTGTGTACCTGTGTCGACTCAATCTTTTCCCTCGGTTTCAAGAGCTCCCTGTGAGTCCTGGTGACGAGTCTGTGAGACGGAGACCTTCTCAATTCCTCGGGACCCGAGGAGTAGTCCTGTTCGACTCCCAACCATGTGACACTACTCCTGGTCCCACGCACTACCCCGGGTCCCGCGTACTACCCCTGGTCCCGTGCACTACCCCTGGTCCCGTGCACTACCCCTGGTCCCACGCACTACCCCTGGTCCCGTACACTACCCCTGGTCCCGCACACTACCCCTGGTCCCGCACACTACCCCTGGTCCCGCACACTACCCCTGGTCCCGCACACTACCCCTGGTCCCGCACACTATTCCTGGTCCCGTGTACTACCCCTGGTCCCGTACACTATTCCTGGTCCCGTACACTACCCCTGGTCCCGCACACTACCCCTGGTCCCACACACTACCCCTGGTNCCTGGTCCCGCGCACTACCCCTGGTCCCGCACACTACCCCTGGTCCCGCACACTATTGCTGGTCCCACGCACTACCCCTGGTCCCGTACACTATTCCTGGTCCCACGCACTACCCCTGGTCCATGTGGTACTACCCCTGGTCCCGCACACTACCCCTGGTCCCACGCACTACCCCTGGTCCATGTGGTACTACCCCGGGTCCCGCGTACTACCCCTGGTCCCGTGCACTACCCCTGGTCCCGTGCACTACCCCTGGTCCCACGCACTACCCCTGGTCCCGTACACTACTCCTGGTCCCGCACACTACCCCTGGTCCCACGCACTACCCCTGGTCCTACACACTACCTCTGGTCCCGCGCACTACCCCTGGTCCCGCACACTACCCCTGGTCCCGTGCACTACCCCTGGTCCCGCACACTACCCCTGGTCCATGTGGTACTACCCCTGGTCCCGCACACTACCCCTGGTCCCGCACACTACCCCTGGTCCCGTACGCTACTCCTGGTCCCGCACACTACCCCTGTTCCCGCGCACTACCCCTGGTCCATGTGGCACTACTCCTGGTCCCGTGTACTACCCCTGGTCCCGCACACTATTCCTGGTCCCGCACGCTACCCCTGGTCCCGCACACTACCCCTGGTCCCGCACACTACCCCTGGTCCATGTGGCACTACTCCTGGTCCCGCGTACTACCCCTGGTCCATGTGGCACTACCCCTGGTCCCGTGCACTACCCCTGGTCCCGTGCACTACTCCTGGTCCCGTGCACTACCCCTGGTCCCGCGCACTACCCCTGGTCCCGCGCACTACCCCTGGTCCATGTGGCACTACTCCTGGTCCCGCGCACTACCCCTGGTCCATGTGGCACTACCCCTGGTCCCGTGCACTACCCCTGGTCCCGCGCACTACCCCTGGTCCATGTGGCACTACTCCTGGTCCCGTGCACTACTCCTGGTCCCGCGCACTACCCCTGGTCCCGATCCACAACTTCTGGTGACATCACGCAAGGTACCGGGTTTCTACGGACCGTGGAGACACGGGTAGTGGTCCAGTTGACACCCTATACTGAATGGAGGAGGTGTCCTATGCCTCGTGAGTCTCGCCTANCACTACCCCTGGTCCCGCACACTACCCCTGGTCCCGCACACTACCCCTGGTCCATGTGGTACTACCCCTGGTCCCGCACACTACCCCTGGTCCCGCACACTACCCCTGGTCCCGTACACTATTCCTGGTCCCGCGCACTACCCCTGGTCCATGTGGCACTACCCCTGGTCCCGCACACTACCCCTGGTCCCGCGCACTACCCCTGGTCCCGCACACTACCCCTGGTCCCGATCCACAACTTCTGGTGACATCACGCAAGGTACCGGGTTTCTACGGACCGTGGAGACACGGGTAGTGGTCCAGTTGACACCCTATACTGAATGGAGGAGGTGTCCTATGCCTCGTGAGTCTCGCCTACCAACGGGTACACATCGACCCGACCCGAGGTCCGAAGAAGAGTTGGGGGTTGGAGCCGTACCTCATAAGGGTCCGTTACGGACCCAAGGAAGGGACTTTGTCTTCGATGTTTTATTTTTTCCCTTTCTCTTTTACTCAATTTAATCTTGGTTATATGTCATCCATCGAACCCTAAGGGACCACTGAGTCAACCATTTCTTAGACGGACGTTACACCCTCTGGACCCAAGCTGGGGACCCGATCCTTCTAGGGGACCTCCTCCCGTACCGTTGGGTGCGGTCATAAGAACGGACCTCTTAGGGTACCTGTCTCCTCGGACGGCCCGATGTCAGGTGTCCCAGTGTCTCTCAGCCTGTACTGACTCGTTGATTCGTGTCGTGTCTTGGTTGTATATCTTCCTTTGGACAAAATTCGAGAACTTTGTAATCAGTACAGTTATTCTTCTACTGACATTACAATTTGATCTGAGTTTGTGTAGATATTGTTACATATCTGTAAACTAAGAAAACGACATACGTCATAAGGGACGGATCAGAAACGTTGGATTGTTTCCGTACACCAAGAAAGGGACCCACAAAGGACCGTTCGGGGTCGGTAGGAGGGGTCGACTCGTTTAGTCTTTCACTATGAATTTTTCGTGGAAGTGTTAAGGACGACGACGACGACGATTCAGTGAAGTCAGCACAGGCTGAGACACACTGGGGTGTCTGTCGTCGGGTAGTCCGAGGGGGTAGGGACCCTAAGAGGTCCGTTCTTGTGACCTCGCCCAACGGTAAAGGAAGAGGTTACGTACTTTCACTTTTCACTTTCACTTCAGCGAGTCAGCACAGGCTGAGGATCGGATCACTCAAGGTTTGTTGGTTGTCAACTCACGTAGAGTAGAGACGTCCTACCTTCGATTGAGACTCAGGAAAGAGACCCCTGCCCTACGTCTCTAGAAGGCGGATGACTGTACAAGGCACACCCGCGTCCTCCTTTCTGTGGGAGAGACCGACCCGTGTGGACACTTGGTGCGAATCGTATACCTTAGTGTGAACCCGAGAAGTGAAGGATCGACCTTTGGGCTGGTGTACTTGGTTGATGTAAAAGGAGGATTTTCATAAACTTGTGAACTAGAGCTACTGTCCGAAAAAAAACCCACCCAACCCCCCGCCCCTTGAAACGGTAATCGGACAATGATCTTTAGGGTAGAGACTTCGGAAGTGACGAAGAATTACCCTTCCGGGTCACCTATTTCAGTGACCTGGAAGGGGCTGAGGGACCGTGGTGTCAGGACAGGGGCTGTTGTGTCGAGTTCAGATCGACCCGTCTACGGCATCCTGTCCCTATTCGGGACCTGTCTACCGGGGTGACGTCCGGTATCTAGACGAGAACGGGGACTGTAGAACTTTGCCCTTTGCCCGAGGGTCTTTCGGAGCTAGTGAAAGTTGGGACTGGCTAGAGACAAAGAGACACTCATTATTTCGATTTTCCCCGAGGGGTCCATTTCTTGGACGGACGGTTGCGTCCTCTACGCCAAGTTAGGGACCCAGTCCTTCTAGGGGACCTCCTCCTTTACCGTTGGGTGAGGTCATAAGAACGGACCCTTTAGGGTACCTGTCTCTCGGACCACCCGACGTCAGGTGCCCCAGGGTGACTCAGTCTGCCCTGACCCGTGCGTACTCGTCATTTCGATTTTCGGAGTCTACCACCCTCTCTCTGTTGGTTCCGTCCTTGGGTCCCATTCGCACAGACATTTCGCCTTCGCCCTCGTCAGGGTCCAACTCTCCCGTCTGCCTCCACCCTGTACACCTCTACTCCGTAGAGAGTCCTGCTACGTTCGTACCGTCCTACCTCGACGGTCCGGGTGCAACGTCCACCTCCCGTGGACCCCCCCCCAAGTGTCCACGTCCGGCTCCCTCGTCGAAAATTGGTTCAAAAAGGAAATTTACACGTGTCTTTGCATTTTTGTATACTTTAGTCACACAGGCGACGTACAACGGTGGTAGACGGACAAGGGTTCCCCTGTGTAATGCAACAATCTTCAACGAGTTCACATAGAGTACCCGGACACGGTAGAACCCATCTTGTGTCTCCCCGAACACACGTCCGGGGACGGACCGTGACCCGGGTCCACCACCCAAGAGTGGAGTGAGGACAGAGGTGGCCTGAGTCCTCTTAGGACTAGGGTGGGCTTTGTGTCCGTGTCTGTCTCTGGGAGTGGCGCCGGCGAAGAGTGCCGGCGTCTCGAATGTCCTCTCTACGCCCGAATCCAGTGCTAGGTGATTATTTCTACCTTTTGGGTCCTGACGTACCCACACAGGAATATTTAGAGTAGTGCGCGGATCTCTCTTTCTGCTCGCCAGGTGACCGGGTGAGTCAGACACGTAACTAATCAGAACAAAGTCTCTGTAATTGACGTTTGTCAAAAGACCCCTACACTATAAAGTGGTTATAGCGGAACTTGGATGTCTTTACGGGGTTCTGGGGGGCAGGTTCGGGACTCTCGTCCTCCGACCCCAAGTGGAGGTGCTAGTCGCAAAGCAACCAGCCGGGTCCTCTCCGATTCGCGAGTCCGAGGAACATCCTTGCCGACATCAGTTTCCACCAAGGACTTTTGAACATGGCCGGTCCGGTCAGGTGGCAGGTCACAGGCAAGTCCATCATGAAAAAATCGCGTAAAGCGTGCCTTTACATCCTCCATCTATGCAAGCAAAGTATCTACACCTACGAAGCCCGAGGTCTCCCCTACCACTGGTAGACCATTATGAGACCCGTCTCCTTTGCCCTCCCCTCTTCCACCACAAAGTCGTCGCGTCCCGGTTGGGGTCCCGAGCACCGAGAGGTACTGGTCGGGAACCCCTAGTCTCAAACCTTGGACCTCCAGATCAAACCGGTAGGTCAAGGTACTTAGGATGTTTCCTCAAAAAACAAAAAAAAAAAAAATTAACCTTGTCTCGATAACATTACAAGTACCAAAGATTCTTGACGAAATTAGCTTTATTGGATCGTTGGTGAAGATTAGTTTTGTCCAAACTCTTCGTTTCGTCCGGTCCTCAGTGTATCCCGAGAGTCCTGGGACGGATAACCGACAAAAGAGATGTGGGGGGAGGAAGGGTGGCTCCCAGGGAAAGACAGAGACGAGCCGACCACCCGCCTAGGGTACCCACCTGAGTGCCAACCGGGCCACGACGAACCGCATCTCCGGGAACACGCAGCACGTCGACCTCAACAACGGAACCGTGTGCGGCGTCCGTAGGAGGCATCGCAGCCTGGGGTCCTACAACAGTGTGGGGTGAGAGACACCCTGGGTGCTCCGGTGCCCAGTAAGTACTTTCTGTTCTGTTGTACTCGCTTCAGTGTTTGGAAAGGGGCCTCTCGACCTTTCAAAGTGGCTGTGCCCTCTCAATTGTTTATAAATAACCTATGGGTCATACACGCGACACTCTGACAGTTCGATACGAAGGCAGGTTTCCTCCGGAAGAATACCGTTCGTGTCGGACAGGAGGGACCGTGACGATGTGCCGGCAGGACAGACCTCGGGACCCAATGGGGACAGCCTAACAGACGATGTGCCGGCAGGACAGACCTCGGGACCCAATGGGGACAGCCTAACAGAACACCCTCTGCACCCATTTAAAGTCGGGTTGCACTTCTCGGTTCGTGTTTACTGTTCGTACACCGGAGTGCCCCCAGGTGACCTTAAGTGGAGCACGAAAACCTAACAGAACACATCTCTGTTTCTTCCTTGAATCTGGTACCCTGCTGATAAGGGTTTAATATCGTGTAAACCGATACCAGAATCTTAAAATCGTCGAGAAATATTTAAGATACTACGAACGATCAGAATGTAAAGGATTGTTTTCTATATCCGATGGGTCCATTTCTTCTTTTAGGTAAGTCACTACTTCATTGGTCCCAGGTGTTGGGGAACAAACTTTATGGTCCTGGTCTACGTGACGCGTTGAGTCCCCAAAACCTGACGTCCTTCCATTGATGGCACAATATGCATTCTACACTCCTGCACCTACTACAAACATTTTGAGTGTGTGACTCACCCTATTTGTATTGACTTCTGTCAGAGTAGTTAAATTCCGTCGAAACGTTTGCTTATTTAAGTTCAACGGAACATAAAATGTCGGTATATTTGAAGGGTAAACCGCCGAGAAACCTGAAATCTTAATATTTATTCCCTAACACTGTGACGTAACGATTCTTATGTACTTTGTTACTCTATAAATTGTTTGACTGACTATTAGTCTGTCGCACCCACCCCTCGACTCGCAAAACTTCGACTTTCTAGACTTGTCACACGCACACACACACACACACACACACACACACACACACACACACACTTGACGAGTCAACACAGACCACAGACTGAGAAACGTTGGGGTACGTGACATCGGACGGTCCGAGGAGACAGGTACCCCAAGATTAGGTGACGTCACCCAACGGTAAGGGCAGAGGGCCCCTAGAAGGGGTGGGTCCCTACCTTGGGCCCAGAGGACGTGACGTCCGCCTAAGAAATGGCAGACTCGGGGGTCCCTTCGGGACACCCACGACGAAATCCGATTGGAGTATCACGACCAGGTTGAAATCGTGTCAGTGCCAAATGTGAAAATCTCCTTTAGTCTAGACCCTGGTTCCAGAAACCTGACGTGACTTATGTCTATAACTCAGTGAAGGGACTTTTCGGGCCATAAACAGTAACGTGTATCGGGGGGGGGCAGGAAACAAATGATTACATTGCTTTACGAGGGGTGTAGAGTGAAGACGCGTACCACTATTCGAGTCTCGAAACCCAGGTGCGTCGTCGGGGACAAAGGGTCGGGTACGGGTCTCAGGGAGAGGTCGTCCTCACTCCGACACTAGAGGGGTTCTGGGGCGGTCTCGGTACGTCCCCGGGGACCGAGACTCGACACGGACCGAGGGAAGTGAGACTGCGGTGTCGGCCCACCGACGGCAGACTACGAAGCGGACGGCCAAGGGTCAACGTCACAGAAGGTGGCTTTACATTTTGGTGGGTTCAGAAGGCCGTCGTTTGCCGGGAAACGCTCGTGGAGGAGGAAGTGAGTGGTGGTCACAGGGGGTCGAGGACGACGGAGGAGCAAGAGACTGGTGGCCTGGTAAGGACGTCGGGCACTAAGGACATGGTGGTCCAGGGAGAGGGGCGAAGGGGGTGCGGGGAGAAGGTAGAGTAGGAAAGTCTAGATCGAGGGGAGGGGTCGTCGGGACGCTCAAAGGGCCCAGGTACAGATTCTCCCTTCGTCGAACAGGGAGGGCGCCTCGAGACGTGTGTGAAGGTGAACGGTTTGACGGAGGACGCGAATACCGAAAGAGAGGGAGACCCGACACTGTCCCTCCCTTTCCCACACCAAAATCCACAGACCAGAGGGATCGGGGAATGTCCTACGGACCGTGTTTCGCCTGACAACCCTCTACAAACAACTTACTTACTTACTAGTAATAATGGAGTGTATAGGGTAGATATGTTTGTAATGCCGATAGGAGGCTCGTACCTCAGGGTAGACACTGAAATAAACTGTTTCTTTTCTTCTTTAGTTTAGGAAGACGCTATGTCATCTCAAACGTCTTCAGGACTAGAATTTTTCTTTATGTGTGTGTTTGTGTTTATTCTTTCTATGAATTCGAGACTAGTGAAAAACGAGATTTACAATATCTGATAAAAAAAGAAAAAAACGGGTGTTTTTGAGGTTGTGTTATTATGTATCGTTTCTGTAAAAATTTTAACGGAGAAAGTTGAAGAAAAAGGGAAAGTAAAAATTTAATAAAAAATTTCGAAGTGATAATTGAAAATGAGATGACACAGGAAATAACTAGGAGTAAGACATGTGTCACCAACCGTGTATCGTCCGTAAGTTATTTGTAAACAACTGAACTTGATGTAATGACAAGTTGATAAAATGATCATATTAATTGACTAGACACATCTTTACGTTTTTTAGTGATGGTAAAACGTTGTTATGTGTTTTAAGAATATTTATTTCGTGTCATTTTATTAACTTTATTAGTGTTTTAAAGAATTAATCGACGATGTAAATGATTTTGTGTATTATAAAAATTTGACTATTTCTCTTATTGAAAACCTACGTTAGAGGTTTCTTATAACCAAAAAGAATTTTTTATATTACTTAACGGTTTTTATAACAGTGTACCTCTTATATCTAGAGTAATACATGAATTCTGACCTTCTATTTCAAGTGTGGAGTGAGCCATTAGGTAAAGTTCCTAAATATTAAATATACCGATTATGCTTGAAAACATCTTTTAAAAAAAGGGAAACAAGAGTCATTTCTTCCGTTCTCAACTCTTATTTATAATTTCTCCCCTTGTCAACTATTATTTATAAAAGGACGGAATCCGCAAAGACAACCGGGTTACAAGTATATGTTTATACAAGAAATGACACGTCCTATTCTCTTGGCTGACTTATTACGATTCTTAGTTTAAATTAGACACAAAGGTACTAGTTACTTGCATAAATGACTTCTGGTCCTTTTGGTCTTTGTCGTGTGTCTAAGAAACTGGGACTAGAGTTGCAGGAAAGAGGAAATAAGAGGCCGAAGGAACAAAGAGTGACCGAATTAAAAACGACTCAAACCTTCATTATTGGGTTGTTTTTCGGAAACACATTTTGACGAAGTTAAAAGGAAGGTCTTAAATGACTAAAGTATTTGGAGAGTGGTACTATTGTAATATATATGACTCTATCAATTTCATTCACGGTCCACTCTATTCCGGGCTGAATACATAAGGGGTTCATAAAGGACTATTATAAGAGTTAAAGCTTCTTGTGCTACTAATCCACAAGAAACTTAAATAAGAGTTTAATATGATGAACTCGATGACTCAAGTTCAATAATATTACTATTCTTATTGCGTATAAAGAGAGGTAGACCTCTCATTTTAGAATGTATGTCGTGTTTATTCGAAGAACCAAAGATTCAATATCTAGATTAAAAAGGTTTATGTCACATCATAGACTAAAAGGTTTTCTATACCTATAAAAGGAAAGTAAAAAGTCGTTACGATTAGTAAGTTACCCGTTATGTGAGTAGTGGTATAGTGGTAGTCGATGACACTAAACATTAAAATTTTCTTAACTAAGTAATAGTTATTTAGTACCTGAAACTCACAAAGTAGTGGAGAAATTCCTAAGGTGCCGTGAAACGTGTCTGAGTGATAGATCGAACGGCAAAAAGACTCGTGTGTCGACCAGTCGAAAGTCATTCTGCGGAGCCCCGTCCACCTTGTCGGGATTGTTGGTCCTGTCTTCGACACTGACCGGAGTGTCACAGGCCAGATGGACCTGGGTGAGATGTCTGAGACGTCAAGAAATTTCCCGCTCCTTCGGCTCCGACGACGGCCTTTCGTCCCAAACTCTAAATGGAAGGTGCACCCACATCCCGAAGGTGAACATCTTGGTGGGAGCCTTGGCAAACGGCAACTTGCGCCGCGTGACGACCCGCGCTTTCAGCTGCGACGACACCCGTGTACACACCGACAACGTTTCGAAGTCTCAGGCGCACCTCGGGTGCGTTTTGAACGGAGGCACGCTACCAGACTTTACGTATCGAGTGCCAATCGTTGAACGAATCTTGGCGATGAGTGGGGAGGGAACTTAGCCCGAACAGTCCCTCTCCCTCGTCCATTACAATTCCATCGATGACAGTGGTCAGTTCCTTTCGCGGAAAGATTCTTCGGGGAACGTGAACAATGTAAGAATGTTATACCCATCACAAAAGGAAAAAATAACCCACATAGTAAACGTTATAACTATGTTGTCCAATCTTGAACCTTTTGCTCACCGTACATAAACGAGTAGAGCGACATCCTCCGTCCACCCGTGGAGACAAAAGACTTAAGATTTTTCGTCTCGTACTGATTCCTTCCCGTCACCACTTTTCGTCTTTACTCGGACTTTAAGTTGACGAAGTGAGAGGTCTACCGTCGAAGGAACACTGTTCCGGTCCTGTAGTCTACCCCTGTCTTCCTCGTCAGTAGGAGGTGACCGACGTTCCCTGTCATTTGTGGGGTGAAGTGGGGATCTTAAGTACGTCTGTGGGGTCTTCCCCTCGTAGGACGGCTTCGTCCTCTGGTCGACCCAGAGTACGTAATGTCTGTCCTGACTGTATTTAGTAGAATGAATCACAGTTACATTCAATTTGTTTATTTCCACGTGTTACTGTCAACTTGTGGGGAAAGTAAGGTGACGTGACGCCAGACGAAGATTGTAGGAACAAAGGATGTGTTCTGTGTTACTTCGGTGTGTGGCACCTCCAGTTATATAAACTACTTTTTGGTTCCGCAACAAAGAGAGTGAACTTTTTTTAACAAGAATGACTAAGAGGGAGTAAACACAAGAGATGTGAAAAGAATACTGAATAAAGGCATAAAATCCGTCTTGGAACCATAAAGTACATTTGCACTAATGTTAGCTCAAGGACTTATGACAACAGCCAGACAATGAAGCCCCGGAAGGGACCACCGAGTCGCCATTTCTTAGACGGACGATTACGTCCCCTCAACCCAAGTCGAGGACCCAACCCTTCTAGGGGAATTCTTCCTTCACCGTTGGGTGAGACCATGAAAAGGGGCCCTTCAAGGTACCTCTCTCCTCGGACCATCCAGGTACCCCGACGTTCCCCAATATGTCCTGACTCTTCGCCTCGTAGGAACGTGACACTGAAAACAACACCAGTTTATCAATGTTCTCGGAATTTAGTATAGTGTCTCTGTAGTGATATGTCATGTACGGACTCACTTTCCCGAAAGACGGAACCTTAAGAAAACGTCATTATGCCCTGCATGTCTTAATAAAAGGGGCTCGAAGGAAGGTGTAAGACAAACCCTTCAAACAGTGTCTCTCCACCGAGCGACCCCTCCTTCCCGCCAGACTCGCGAGTGGACCCCAAACACGTCTCGGACAGGGACACACTGTGGGGAGGAGGCGTCCAGGACCTCGTTCCGCTGGTGCCTCTGGTCAGACTGGTCACTGGCACTCACCCGAACCCCGGAAGCAGGGGCATAAAGTGTGTGACGGGAGGCGCCGTGGTGACTTTTAATGTTACTTTTGTTCTTGTCACTAGACTGACACCCACCTCTGACCGAAGTAGTGATGACGTTACGAGTCGGGGCCTTCGAACCATCATATTCGTCTGTAGTCAGAGGGACGGGAGTCCTCGTGTATACTTTTATGTAATTTTTACGAAAAAATTTAACTTCACATCGATGAGATGGTGCAACACAGTCAAAGACGACATGGTGTCGCACTTCGTCGGTGTACATATGTATACAGGGGAGGAAGGACTCGGAGGAAGGGTCTGGGGCGGGGGTAGGGTGGGGAGACGAGTCGGGCCTCGTAGCGCGACTCGAGGGACCCAATGTGTCGTCGAGGATGATCGACAGATAAAGTGTGTGCCATCACGTATATACAGTTACGATGAAAGGAAAAAAAGAAAGGTTTCAATCGGAACAAGACATTTAGGCGTACTTTCCTTCTATGTCTCTTCTGATCAAAAGTCCGTAGACAGACTCGACGACCTTAGAGTGTGCACGTCAGTTCAAAACAACGTCCTTGTGCATCAGGCTAACAAGTGGAGAGTCCACACACTTGAGATTGGAAGGGACCGTTGTTGTGCGAGAAGTAGAGAACGGCAGTGTTGTCTGACTGACAGCCCGCCTTTTCAGGTCGACCTCCCAGACACACAGAGTTGTGGAACAGTAAAGGCAGGCCACGAAGTACGAAAACGAGGCTTCGTGGACCCGACCCTCGGACCTCCGAAATTCACTACAGACAGTCTCCAGTGTGTCGGAAGGGTCCTGTACTTTGTTGGGTGTGTCCCGAGGTGAACAGGGTCCCTCCGGCCCCTACGATAGTCGGGGGGAAGGAGGTCTCTTCTCGGGTAACTACAATAAGACGATTTCAGGGGCACCGAAGAAGTGAACGTGGTACACGTTTTCGATGTGTTCTATCTCCCAACGTAAGTCACCGGAACGAAAAGAGTGACTACCTGAGTACGTGACCCGTGTCAGCCGTAAGACCACCGTTTGTGCCACATCCTCTGATATTTTATTATCAAAATCCTTCCGTTTTTGTTAGATAATTATAACTATACCAGCGACTTTTGTCGAATACTAAGGAAGATCATGGACCACAGATGACCTATGTAAGCTGGACTCTACGTCTTTCGCGACCCAAAAATTTCAGTGAACCTATTAAGGAGACAGTTCAGTACCAATTCGGTTATGGAACTGAATTTCGGATTTATCCTGAACAAGTCCAATTTAATAAAGTAAAAAAACCCTACGAATATTTAATGAAATTATTTTAAACCAGATCAAGATAAAATTTTACTGTATTTCCCAAATGTACTGTATTTCTAAACAAAATTTTACTGTATTTCTTAGTCTCTAGTTTAACGGTTGTAGGTAACCTAGTATCTTTTTCGTTCTCTTAAGGCCTTTCTGTAGATGAAGACGAATTAACTGATACGATTTCGGAAACTGACACACCTAGTGTTGTTTGACACCTGTCAAGAAGTTCTCTACCCTTATGGTCTGGTGGAATGGAAGGAGGACTCTTTCGACATACGTCCAGTTCTTCGTTGTCAATCTTTGTCTGTACCTTGATATCTGACCAAGGTTTAACCCTTTCCTCAAGTAGTTCCGACACTTAACAGTGGGACGAATAAATTGAATATACGTCACATGTAGTACACTTTACGGTCCGACCTACTTCGTGTTTGAACTTAAGTCTAACGACCCTCTTTATAGTTATTGAAGTCTATACGTCTATTGTGGTGGGAATACCGTCTTTTACTTCTTGATTTCTTGGAGAACTACTTCCACTTTCTCCTCTCACTTTTTCGACCGAATTTTGAGTTGTAAGTTTTTTACTTCTAGTACCGTAGACCAGGGTAGTGAAGTACGGTTTATCTACCCCTTTGTTACCTCTGTCATTGTCTGAGATAAAAGAACCCGAGGTTTTAGTGACGTCTACCACTGACGTCTGTACTAAAATTTTCTACGAATGAGGAACCTTCTTTTCGATACTTTTTGGATCTGTTACATAATTTTTCGTCTCTGCAATCAAAAGGTTGGTTCCAGGTATCTTAGTTTTGATACTAAAAAGGTCATCAGTCTATACCTACACTCACAACCTGGTATTTCTTCCGACTCGTAACTTCTTAACTACGAAAACTTGACACCACAATCTCTTCTGAGAACTCTCAAGGAACCTGACGTTTCTCTAGTTTAGTCAGGACTTCCTCTAGTCAGGACTTATCAGTGACCCTTCTGACTACGACTTCGACTTAGAGGTTAGGAAACCGGTGTACTACGCTACTCGGTTGAGTAATCTTTTGTGGGACTAAGACCCCTTCTAACTTCCGTCCTCCCCTTCCCTGTTGTCTCCTACTCTACCAACCTGTCGTAGTGATTGACTTACTTGTACTCAAATTCGTTCGAGGCCCTCTACCACTTCCTGTCCCTTCGGAGCACACGACGTCAGGTCCCTAGTGTTTCTCACCCTGTACTGACTCGTTGACTTGTTGTTGTTTCCCAAATACATTACAAAAAGACTCTGAACCTTAAATAAGAAAATAAAAAACTGTATTCGTTTGTTACATCTAATTAGCGAGGAAAAGAAGGTATTTACTGGGGTACAATAGAAAAAGGCAAGAGAAAAGAAGTGAATTGAGATATAAGACGTCAGGTAAGGCGTCTTCTTCCGTCTGTGTAGGGAGTGAAGAAACAACGTCGTCGTCTTGTAAGGCCATTCACATAAAGGTTAGGCACAGGAAGACTGCTCGTGAACGTAGTACGGTCAGAAAACGAAACTATTAGTAGCGCAATTATTAACGTGACGTTTTTTTGTCGTAAAAAAAAAAAAAAACGACAAAAACAGTCTCACAGGAAAACATTTTAACTTCACGGTAACTAAGTGTTGCGAGACGATCAAAGTCCACATACCGTTCCACTAAGTCAATCTGAATGTGTTTATACATAAAAAAGGCTAAGAAAAGGGAACATCCAATAATATGCTGTACATCAAAGGGTACGACATTTCATCCAGGAGCGACGGATGAACGACATGTCACTACGCGGAGACAATTCGGGTGCGAGGATGACATAAGGAGAAACCAATGGTATGCAACAAAGGAGAGAGACACTCAGACAAAGACAAAGCACATATTTAAGTAAACGCAGGAAAAAATCTGAGGTGTTTATTCACCATAGTACACTATAAACAGAAAGAGACGGACCGACTGAAGTGAATCATACTATTACGGATCCAGGTAGGTACAACGACGTTTACGGTGACAAAGTAGGGAAAATGCCGACTCATTATAAGGTAACGCATGTGCGGGGTGCAGAAGGAATAGGTAAGTAGACAGCTACCTGTAGAGCCAACGAGAGTAGAACCGATGACAGTTATCACGACAATACTTGCATTCCCACGTACATAGAAAAGGTTAATAGTAAGAGAGACCTATGTACTGGTTCTAATAGGAATTCCCTGATAGGAATTTTTAATAAAAATTTTTCGATAAAAAACACTTAAACTCCTCTTCGGTGATGTAGAAGAGGGTTCTTTCGACGTACATCTGTGTGTTTATATTCGTACGTGTGTATGTTAAAACTCGTATTAAAGAGTGTGCAACGTCTGGGCACGTCGACCACGTACTCCACGAGTCGCATTCTAGGAATACAATTCATCTGTGTGTTTTACAGACTTCTTCGTGACCAATATAAAGATTCTTGGTAGGGTAAACCAGTGTCAAAATACAAAACAGCTACTGAACTTTCCTCCGAAAGAGAACCCGTCACACTCCAGTGGCACTTCGTGTGTAGGACAACACTACGACTGGTGCCTTAGGTGACAGTGAGACTTTGGGTCATGTCTGTCTCTTCGTCGTATTACTCAGTCCTTTTGACTACGGTACCTCCCCTCTTGCTCGGGGTGTATAGCCGAGTCGATCCACGCACCGGACCCGTGACTGAGTCCACGGGACTCGGACGGACAGGAGGAGACTCGTAGTCCGTACTACCTTTGGTGGTCTGACTCAACAAGGTCCCTGGGTCCCATTACTGGGTCAGGAACATGGTTTGCATTAGCGTTTCACTCTCGACCAAATGAAAATGTAGTCCCTAGTGACTTCTCGGTCTTAGACGAGACCGCACGTAGGTCCGACACCAGGAGTGGGGGAACGATGCCTAAAGAGCACCGGGTTCGTGTCCCTTGGGTCACAGAAAAAAGACCTTCTCAAGAACCCAGATATCACCCCCGATGGCATCCAAATGGGAGACCTACGAACACCCCTAAGTTACATATATTGCGAGATTCCTGTCGAGAACAGTGATTTTCTACGGGACCGGTGACCAGTCCACATGGACGTGCGTACAGGTGGGTCTCGGAGTAACAACATCGGCCACCTCCCCTTGTCCGAGGGTAAGTCCTCTCTCTACATGTCTTCGACTTCTCGATGACAGTCAATAGAGCTTGTATGGGTGACGAGACCTTATGGGGTCTCATGCCCCTGTGACTGGAAGCCATTGCGAGTGACGAGTCAGTCATGTGGAGTGCCTGTGGACACCTGGTCACTACGTGTTTCTGTGTGTTGATTGTAGTCTCTTCGAAAATGTCCGCGGAGACTACGAACAGAGTAGGACCGGTGACCCGTGGGTGCTCTAAGATCCGTCTTGTGAATTACGGCATGTTAAACATTCCTAGATCAGACCGAATTATACGCGATTAAGAAAAGTTAAACTTCCTTTTGCGAGATAAACCTTTGTATTACTTTTTTTTTATGGTTACTTTTAGTCGGTGTCTCCTACTCTACCAACCTACGGTAGTGACTGCGTTACCTGTAGTCAAATTCGTTTGAGGTCCTCTATCACTTCCTATCCCCTCCGACCACGCATGACGTCAGGGACCCCAGGGTTTCTCAGTCTGTGTTGAATCTTTGACTTGTTGTTGTTAACACGAAAGTTCCATCTGTCTTATATTACTATTATATGACCACCGTGGTCTCAATAATGTAGTAGGGTCTTTTCATCATCTAAAACTTCTTTCGTCCGACGGACCTCTCGGTTCGGTATGACAACACGTGGTAGTGGTCCCGTTGTTACCCTTCCGATGGTTAGAGAGTTCTTTAGTCGTATTAAAACTTTTGAACCGTTCGTTGATACACGCCCCTCAGTACTAGTGGACGTCGAATTTCGAGTCCATTAGCGGACCAATCTCGCAGTCAGCGAGTCACCACAGGTTGAGGAACCCTGGGGTACCTGACATCGGGTGGTTCGAGGAGGAGTACCTTAAGAGGTCCGTTCTTGTGACCTCACCCATCGGTAAAGGAAGAGACCCCCTAGAAGGGCTGGGTCCCTATGTTGGGCCCAGAGGGCGTAGTCCCTGTCTAAGAAATGGTAAATTCGGCGGTCCCTTCGGGTGCAAGGGATCATAGGACACTGTTGACCATAAAGATGTAACGTCATGGAGTCGTTTGCGTAAAGGAGAAAACTCTATGACAACAAGTCATATTCAACAACAGTTCAGTACAGACTGAGAAACGTTGAGGCACCTGACGCCGTAAGGTCCGAAGGGACAGAGAGTGGTAGAGGGACTCAAACGAGTTCAAGTACAGGTGGTCTACGGTAGGTCGGTAAAATAGGCGACAGTGAGAGAAGAGGAAGACGGAAAACTCTTTGATTTTCGTAAGAATAATCTGAGAAAACGATACCTAATCAAATGACGAGAGATATAGTGATCTGTCTAAATTTATAGTTAGGGTGGGAACCTTTCAGACTTTTATTTCGTATAATTGTGCACATCCTACTTACCAAGAATCCACGATAAGGATCCGTTTAAATGGAGTAAAGAGAAGTAAAAGAGTCAGTCGTAACGTTATTAAATTGGGCTTTCGTACAATTGTAACAAAGAATTATGACATTTAGGAAAGAAAGACATGAGTCAAGTCGAGTCAAGTCAGTGAGTCAACACAGGCTGAGAAACACTGGGGTACTTAGCGTCGTACGGTCCGGAGGGACAGATAGTGGTCGAGGGCCTCAAGTGAGTCTGAGTACAGGTAGCTCAGGCACTACGGTAGGTCGGTAGAGTAGGAGGCAGCAGGGGAAGAGGAGGACGGGGTTAGGGAGGGACGTAGTCTCAGAAAAGGTTACTCAGTTGATGAGTGTAAATTTATACAAATATCACATTGTTTCAAATGAAGTCTGAAATTTACATGATCTAGTTATTATAAGTCTGTATACAAAGGGAAAACATGAACAATCGTAGTGATTTTTCAAGTCTATGTATCTTCTTTTTTACCAATGCCACTGTTAAACCAAGACTGTATAAAGATAGAAAAAGCCATCGGAAAATATCAGACTTTTTAGGTTAGCGCGTGGAATTTATTTTTCTTAATTTTATAATGAGAACTCGTATTTCTCTTAAATTAAAAGTCAAAATTACTATCTTAACAGTAACAGAGGGTCAATCATTACTTGAACGGTAGAATACTTACAAGAGAAAAGGGGTCCTGTCGTAGAATAAAAGGGTCCTCGTCATCAGTTTTCCGAGACAAGGTGTCAGAAGTTACCTACGAGACTCCGAAATAGTCTTGATGACTTGTGATGATCAAGAAACATACTAATATTCCATCGGCTCTCAAATTGTAAGGGGTGAGTAATTTGTCTTAGTCGGTAGTGAACAACGGACTGTAGTCACAGATCATTGACGTCCATAGAGTAGTTACGTAGTGATCTTTTCACTCTTCCCCTCAGTCAGGAGAAGTATCTTAATTATATTTAATTCGTTGGAAAGCTGTATCATAGTCAAGTCGAGTCAGCGAGTCAACATGGTCTATCCTTGTTTTTCCAGTCCTTCTGTCCGAGTCTTTATGTTTCTGTTTTCCTCCGTCCTACGTACCGACTGTCCGACTGTAGACTTATACTGCAGACATGGATTCCGCTCGCAGAATGGTACAGTACGGGTGTTCATCACGGAAGACGTCGACCGTACTTAAATCAGAGTGTAAAGGAAGGATAGGCCACCGTGGTGTCCCGAAATGTCTATAGGATTTTACCTTTCTTCCAGTAATCATAATCTTTACCAGGCGTGTCGACAGAATTTTACAACAGTAACAAGTCAACAATTCAGTACACACTGAGAAAACGGTGGGATACCTGACATCGGGCGGTCCGAGGACTCAGGTACCTTAGAAGGTCCGTTCTTGTGATCTCACTCAACGGTAAAGGAGAAAGTCCCCTAGAAGGATTGGGTACCTAGTTTAGACGTAGAGAACGAAACCATTCGCCCAAGAAATGGTGACTCTATGGACCTTTCGGGTCGTAGTAACTTTTCGAATTCCCTGTTTTTGACTATATTTAATTTTCGATTACAGATGAGTCCTCATCCATGTGTGCCATCTGATTACTGGATCTTCAGAGTACAAGATCTGTACCAGGTTGCAATAAGATAGGGGCTTCGAGATAAATAAATATAATCGTCATCGTCGTAAGTAGTATCTAAATTGTTTTAATATGAAGGATTCAATTTTTATTTTATACGAATTAGGTCTGTAACTTCTGTTCATGTTTATTAATTTTTAATTCTTTAATTTTTGATTGTTGTGTATTGTAAAATATTAAGTGAGAACGAGGATGGAAAGTGATTGGAGACGTTGAGACTTAGGAGTAAAGGTACAGTTTCTACTGATACTTTGAACGACTGCACAGGTAAAGAGATCCGTCAGTAGGTAGGTAAGTAAATGGGTGGGTAGGTGACTGGAGTTTAGAAACTAGTTTCAGATCTTACACGGTCCGTAGATCGATCCGTACCCCAAGGTATTCGCTATACTGGTCTGGATGAGAGAGTTTTGACCAGAATCTCCCTGATCTAGTCCTTATTTAGTGGTAACCACGTGTATCCTCCTCCAAGGGGACGATGTTCCCTTTCTTGTACCACGTCCCGTCCGAACGGTAATCTTTTCTCGAAGCGGACTTCCTGGGTCCTTTCCCCACCCTCTTCTGCCTGTCTACTCGGTTGAGAAGTCTAGCTCAGTCCGAGAAGGGCTTCTCTTCCTCGCTTCCCAAGTACGTTTCTTTCTACTCTTTCTTGTTACCGTGCGCGTCTCCGTCCTTCGGGGTGTGCCGACTAAGCACTCGTTTTATTTTGTTCTAGTCTCCAAATTAGTGTTCTTTTTCGGAGAGGTTGACATTCTTTAATAAATACGAAAATCTAGGTTTCCTTGTAGAATGACTTCCCATCTGGCACCCCCAGTACTTTACTACCCTAGAAGTCCTTTCGACCACCGCCGACGTCACGTGTATTGCTTTTGTAAAGAATTTACTAGACATGATGACAAGACTTATGAACTTGGTCACGACGTGATAAAGGGTTTTGTAAATTATAGACGTAGATACCACTTTACCAGACCTGGATTGTCTTCGTCTTCTATAGTTCTTCTGCACCGTTCTTATGTGTCTTCTTGACATGTTTTTTCTAGACGTGCTGGACCTATTAGTACTACCATACTAGTGAGTAGATCTCGGTCTGTAGGACCTTACACTTCAGTTCACCCGGAATCTTTCGTAGTGATGCTTGTTTCGATCACCTCCACTACCTTAAGGTCAACTCGACAAAGTTTAGGACTTTCTACTACGACACTTTCACGACGTGAGTTCTACGGTCGTTTAAACCTTTTGAGCCGTCACCGGTATCCTGACCTTTTCCAGTCAAAAGTAAGATTAGGATTTCTTTCCGTTACGGTTTCTTACAAGTTTGATGGCGTCTTAACGTGAGTAGAGTGTACGATCATTTCATTACGAGTTTTAAGAGGTTCGGTCCGAAGTTGTTATACATTTGGCACTTGAAGGACTACAAGTTCGACCAAAATCTTTTCCGTCTCCTTGGTCTCTAGTTTAACGGTTGTAGACGACCTAGAAGTTCTTTCGTTCTCTAAAGGTCTTTTTGTAGATAAAGACGAAATAACTGATACGGTTTCGGAAACTGACACACCTAGTGTTATTTGACACCTTTTAAGACTCTTTCTACCCTTATGGTCTGGTGGACTGGACGGAAAACTCTTTAGACATACGTCCAGTCCTTCGTCGTCAATCTTGACCTGTACCTTGTTGTCTGACCAAGGTTTATCCTTCCTCATGTAGTTCCGACATATAACAGTAGGACGAATAAATTGAAGATACGTCTCATGTAGTACTCTTTGTGACCCGACCTTCTTCGTGTTCGACCTTAGTTCTAACGGCTCTCTTTATAGTTATTGGAGTCTATACGTCTACTGGGGTGGGAATACCGTCTTTCACTTCTCCTTGATTTTTCGGAGAACTACTTTCACTTTCTCCTCTCACTTTTTCAACCGAATTTCGAGTTGTAAGTCTTTTGCTTCTAGTACCGAAGACCAGGGTAGTGAAGTGCCCTTTGTTTATCCCTTTGTCATAGTCTGAAATAAAAGACCCCGAGGTTTTAGTGACGTCTACCACTGACGTCGGTACTTTAATTTTCTGCGAATAAGGAACCTTCTTTTCAATACTGGTTGGATCTATCATAAGTTTTCGTCTCTGTAATGAAACGGCTGATTCCAGGCAGATCAGTTCCGATACCAAAAAGGTCACCAGTACATACCTACACTCTCAACCTGACACTTCTTCCGACTCACGACTTCTTAACTACGCAAACTTGGTACCACAACCTCTTCTGAGAACTCTCAGGGAACCTGACGTTCCTCTAGGTTGGTCAGGTAAGACTTCCTCTAGTCGGGACCCTAAAGAAACCTTCCTTACTACGATTTCGACTTTGAGGTCATGAAACCGGTGGAGTACGCTTCTCAACTGAGTAACCTTTTCTGAGACTACGACCCTCCCTAACCCCCGCCCTCTTCCCCTACTGTCTCCTACTCTACCGACCTATCGTAGTGCCTGAGCTACCTGCGCTCAGACTCGCTTGAGGTCCTCAACCACTACCTGTCCCTCCGGACCTCACGACTCTAAGTACCCCAGCGTTTCTCAACCTGTGTTGACTCTCTGACTTGACTTGACTGCCGCGAAGGACAATATTTCTTTTACATTGTGTCGTTTTGAAGGTGTGCCAAGACAGACTTTCTACCGCGAAGTGCCGCAGACACGGAGATGAAGGACGAAGTTGCTACGATCTCTACTCGAGTGTGCTCCGAAAGACGTAACACTCACTCACTGACTTTCTAAAGGGAAATTCGTTAGGTCTACCTAAAATGGAAGTGTTTTGGATTAAGACTTTATAGGTATTTAAATCAGTAATATATATATTGTCAATTTCATCAACAATTTCTTGAGGGGGGGGGGTCGGGGGGCTGGGACGAACACAGAGTTCTGTCCAAAAGTCTTGTACCTTAAAATTCTTCGAAAACCACGAAATTAAACCCATAGTTAAGTAACGACAATAAAACTCAACAAGTATCATTGGAGGATGCCAATGTTAGTGCCATGACAATTTAACATAAAAGTGACCTCGGACCGTCTTAGTACTTCACCATGACCCCGTTTGCACAGTACGGACCACCCGTCACAACACGGACCAAGAGTACTGTAATTAATCGTACGACATAATTAATCGTACCTCAGAGACAAGCACCGGCCTTACCCCACAAATCTCTAGTCTCGGTATTCTTCTGGATTTCCGTAGGTAGGGTAGTTCCCCGACCCACAGACATTCAGAGGTTTCTCTGTTGATCCCTCGAGACAAACGTGCCTACTGTAGTACTATCTTTTGGTCCTATGTTTGTCTTGAAGGAATTTTAGTCTTGAGCACCTGGGTCCGAGTTCCAGTCACACCTTTATACTGTTCAGTGTGTGTCTGACGTCTGTCACCACGTCCCCTCCCCATGGACGGGACCCCACTGGATGACTAAGGCCGCCGACCCGTTCGTGTTCGTTTCCCTTCCTGTGTGTCCACCTAATTCACGTACTATCGTCTTACCAATCGAGGACACCGACCCAATCGTCCTCTGCCTGTATCTCCGGGCCCCTCCCCAAACCCGAAGACTCTTCCATAGACCACGCTTAACCCGTCCTGTATAACCCGTCCGTCTTGGGCCCATAGCAGGAACATACATCGACGGGTAGTTGAACAGGACCCCCGGTGTACTTCACAACCTCCAGGACACGGGTGGAGTCCCGAACCGTGGACTGTCCGTGGTTTGAGTACGGCCACAGGAAAGAGCTAAGACTAGGACTCCTCTACACTCGAATGAAGGTCAAGGGTCGGACCAAGTACCGACACCGACCTCCCTCGGTTACGACGATTAAGGACCCCGCCAAAACCTCTACTACCTTCTCCCATTTTATTTACCCCGAAATTTTACAATTTAATAAAAATACAAAAACAATAGCTATGGACCTTGTCACGAATCGTGGACCGACCGAAAGTTATTTACGAAAGACTCACTCAGTTTGTAGACAATCAAACAAAGACACCTTTGTAACCTGTCTCACTCGTCTTTGAAGAAATCACATTTTACGAGTATTACCACTAGTCACTTAACACTAGTACCTTTGTAGAGTCTACTAAATCCTCCCATTGGAATACTATACTTTTACGATGCGACTCTGATGACGATTTTCGTAAAAGTATCAGAAGAATGTACTATCAAAACCCTTTGTAAGACGTCTTATATCTGTATATCTACCTTCTATGATTACTTTCACTGGCCAAAATTCAAAAAATTCACTCTTCCAGGGTACATCTCCTCCGACCACCGGCAGTCGTGTGGTGATTTAGTGTACTACATAGAGAAGAAGTCGGACACGGGTCAAATACGGTAGACACATAAAGTCGGGGTATGAAGTTTGACGAGTCAGGGGTTAAGATCCGGGGGTCCATCTTTATTTAGTTCTCAATGTCCTCGGAACTTTATATATTAAGTGCAATAACACAAGATTGTACAGTGTTTCGTAAGCTCCGAAACCACAGAAATACATTTACGACCGGTGAATTATTCTTACACTGTAAGATAGGACCTTTTGTTTGTCTTTGGGATCATAGAGTTTACTACAAATAAAACGATAGATTTGTTGAGTTTCGGTTAATAAGGGAGAACCAAAATAGTATAAAACTGAAATGACGATTGAAAACGTAATTCAGGTTCCCACCATAATTTGATCGTAATACTAGTAATATAAGAATTATTTTGACATCCCAGGAGAACCTTGTTTCTGTGATAATTTATTACCAAGGTCCCTATCCTTACACCTCACGTTATTTACGACCTCCCCCACCCCGTCCGGGCCACCGCCCCGCGCAGGGTTAAATGGCTGTCATGGGTCCTGTGCTTCCACTAGTCTAAAGGTCAAGAGTGCTCGACGTGGAGCCTGACAGTCAAGTCCTGTGGTTCGTTACGACTACTTCGTCTTATCCTTGAATTGTTTCTGTGTCACAAGTTTTATTGATTTTTACCATATCTACTAGGATAACCGTTTCGTCTCTATCTTTCTTGTTTGCTTACCCGTGGCTTCCCCCTTCCCCTCGCCCTACTTGACCCTCTGACCCTGACTGGCTCGTGTAACGACTGTTACGCGCTCATGTCAAAGTGAAAGTATTTTATCCGCTGATTACTCTTGGACATTCTGGGACTACGACCCTCTCCGACCCCCGTCCTCCTCTTCCCCCGCTGTCCCCTCCTCTACCGACCTACCGTAGTGGCTGAGCTACCTGCACTCAAACTCACTTGAGACCCTCAACCACTATCTGTCTCTCCGGACCACACGACGCTAAGTACCCCAGCGTTTCTCAGCCTGTGCTGACTCGCTGACTTGACTTGACTTACTCTTGGATGACATATCGTGTTTCTTGAGATGGATTACGAGACACAACTGAATTGACCCTCCCTTTAATTTTTTTCTCCTCTGTACATTTGTATATCGACTAAGTGAAACGACATGTGTTTTCATGTGTTGTGATATTTCGTTGATAACAACAAGTCAACGGGTCAGTACAGACTGAGAAACACTGGGGTACCTGACGTCGTACGGTCCGGAGAGACAGGGAGTTGTAGAGGGGTTCAAAGTAGGAATTCACCCAGAATTCACGGTTCCCAATCAAATCCGTGACCCATCAAAAAGACAATAAATAATAAAATACAAGAGGGTAGTCTTTTCAAGTTCTAGAAATGTAAAGTTGAATTAGTTTATCTGAGTAAGAATAAAATACTAACTCTTAAAGGACTCTACGAAGTTAAGTACACCTTATATATCTTAGATTAACAGTGAGACATAGATTTCAACTCTAAGAAATATAATCTTCGAAACCGGTGTACTCATCTTAAATTGAAGATTTTTCTTTTGATACAGTTAAAATAAACGTAATTCTTTATTAAAGTGTAGTATCCCTTTCTACAATGTTATGACTGAAACTACCTAAAAAAAAGCTTTCCATAGAAGAGTTAACATATACCACTTCATTGACCATGATTCGAATGAAAAGATGTAAATTATCGATATTTTGACCGATTAATAAAGTCTGAGGACGTTGTTCGTTGTGTCATGTGTCAAGAGTTCTCTTCTCTTTAAGTAGTCCACTCACGGTGGAGACGGGTCGAGGAACGGACCCATGTAAAACGACTGGTACCATGTCTTTACGCCTAGGATACGTCTGTTGTCGCCAGAGCGGCTTGACTCTCACGTCTCTAGGTTCAGCCCCGACGTCTTCATCGGTCTTAAACACCCTGCTGCCGGTCTTTCCTTTTTTTGATTTAACTTATCCCTCGGGACTTCTAAGGGACGTCCAGGAATAGATTTCCCACTTACCGACTATGTGTCCTACTCTGAGGTTCACCGGACCGTCTCGTGTCGTAGAAACTCGACTTTCGACTATTCCCGACCTTCTGACGCCTATGTGTCACGACCCTTTTTCGTCACAAGACCGGGTGAGTTTCACACTTCTTTATGTCACTCGTAGACCCGTAGGACACCTTTCGGGTTTCAGGTGCAGAATACTCATTCTTGGTGTTCCGCAGATCAGCCATCTCATGTCCGACACGGAATCTCGATTCCTTTTGGGGCTTATCTACTCGGGATTCCTTCTTATTACCACCGAGTCTACCATTTCTTAGACGGACGTTATACCCTCTGAGTCCAAGTTAAGGACCCAGACCTTCTAGGGGACCTCTTCCTTTAACGATGGATGAGGTCGTAAGAACGGACCTTAGGGTACCTGTCTCCTCGGACCTCCCGATATCAGATACCCCAGTGTCAGTCCATACTGACTCACTGATTTGTTTTTTTACCTCATTATTTTGTTTCCGAACCCCCTAGTTTTCTTAAGTGGATGATATTGTTACATTATACTTATATGAATTGTATTTTAGTGTTATATAGTGTTATATATTAATATTGCGTTCACTATACAATATTATATAAGTTTTTTACCTGGATTCACTTGTTTACCCTATAAGAGATCTCTTTATGTCTGATATTTTTTCTTGGTTTACCACTAAGATCATACTTTGAATTTGGTTTACGTCTCAAACTACTTAACAGGTTTATTTACTAATCCTTACAATCTTCTTTCTATGTTTACTACTGCTTGAGAATAATCTTTGTCGACTCAGGTCTGCTTTTACCTTGATATAGAAATTTCCCAGATTTCCCTCTTTTTCCTTGTTTCTTCCTTGACAAATCTTAAAATATAAGTGTTTTTTTGACAAGAAGTTTTGACTCCCATTTAATTACTGCAAAAAGTCTACTTCTTTTGGACTCTAAGAAATGCCGGTGTCCAAAGAGGATGTCTTTACGACTTCCCTCAAGAAGTCCGGCGTTCCCTTACTGTGTCAGATTTTGACTAGACATTCTTTTTCGTACTTATTATTTACCGTTTACACACCCAATTGTATTTTCCGTTGAGATAAAATAAATTTTTATTATTTAATAAGATTTTGTTTTTAACATTGTCACACGGTACACCGAGTATCGAACGTTTTCTTTATTTTGTATAGTACTGCTATCCTGTTTCACACTTTCTTCGGAGGTCCCTGGGTAGACAACATTCCTAGGACGTAAAACGTATTTCACTGTACTACGGTTAAGATGTGTCCAACGTTCAATGTCTACGTCGAAATCTCGTTGGTGATTTTCATGTTCTGTTTCTGTCGATTTTTCGTTTAACCAAGTTGTTTATCTTAAAAACTTTTCTCTAAATTAGGTTTTCTTTTGTCTACGTTTTTTCCTTACTCTCGTCCTTTGTTTGTCGTTTTACCCTCTAAATTTAGGTGATACAGTCATTGACGACACGAATAGTGAGTCAGCACAGACTGAGAAACACTGGGGTACTGGGAGTCAGTACAGACTGAGAAACACTGGGGTTTTCTTTTGTCTTTGTTTTTTTCCTTACTCTAGTCCTTTGTTTGTCGTTTTACCCTCTAAATTTAGGTGATACAGTTATTAACAACACGAATAACGAACCAGCACAAGCTGAGTAACGCTGGGACACCTAATATTGGACGGTCCGAGGAGACAGGTACCCCCAAGAAGTCCGTTCTTATGACCTCACCCACCGGTACGGGAGAAGGTCCCCTGGAAGGGTTGGGTCCCTAGTTTGAGTCCAGAGGACGCAACGTCCTCCTAAGAAATGGTAGACTCGGTGGTCCCATCAGGGTACAGTTATTAATGTAATTTGTATTTACCTAATTTGTAAGGTCACTTTCCGATCTTTGACAAGTTGACCTATGTTTTCGTTATAGTTTCATTTCCTACGATGTTCTCTGTGTACAATGTATTTTTGTGCCTCTTCGACCGTCCACTTCTTGCCCCTCTCATACGTGTCACTAGAATTTATTCGACTGCACCGACGTAGTCGTGCTCTATTTCGTCCTAAGTTCCTTTCACTGTAAAAGTCTTCATTTTATTTCGATAGCATGTAATTACTTTCCTAGTCCTTCTGTTTTCAGGTTTTAAACATATGTGGATTCTTGGATCGAAGTTTTATGTGTTTCGTTTTTGATTATCTTGGCTACCCTTTTTGTCTTTTTATATAGTAGAAACAATTTCTAAATTTGTGAGTAGAGACTTTAGTAATGTATGGTTCATAGTTTATAACGTCTCCGATGTCTTCGACATTTATTATAATAATTTGTTTGATTGTCTTAGAGAATGGTTCGTTCCTGGTTTTCCCCTGGAGTCAAACAATTTTCCAATGGTCCATTTTTAAATTAACATTTAGATTTTGTTTACGTAAAGGGACTCACATTCATAAAGAAGTCATTATCTTTCTACAGACCTTTTCCTTTACCGTTATGTGAGGGCATAAGAACGGACCCTTTACGGTACCTGTCTCCTCGGACCGCCCGATGTCAGGTACCACAGTGTTTTCTCAACCTGTGTTGAATCACTGAATTGTTATTGTTCTTATCTTTCTTTACGACGTAAATTGAGTGAGGGACATAGAAGGTTCGTCGTGATCAAATGGTGTCTACTATCGGGTGTCAGAGTCGTTTTGTCACACCTTTGGTCCTCATATGACATCTTGTGCGAGGGAAACTTTCTTTTACAATCTACACCCGAGGAAAAGGAATCGTTTGTCTTCTCATTGTCTTTTTTAAGAGTCCCTAGAATGTATAAGGAGGTGCTCTTTTTCGTTGCGACCCTTATGACACAACTGCGATCGACTAAATGGAAAGACCAAGGTTCGACTCTAATGGGTCGACTCCTCTATTTGTAGGTCAAGACCGTCTGTCGACATTGACTGAGACGCCCCTCTGGATGAACTCAAATCTTCTTTCTTCTACTAGTGCAACCTAAATTCAACCCGTATAAGGGTCGTACAAGACTTTACAACCTCTAAAGACCTCCTGATATATAAAAACAGGTGAAAGGAAAACTAAAATAATATTTGATCCTATTTTCTTTTGAGAACACTGGGGTACCTGACATCGGGTAGTTCGAGGAGACAGGCACCCTAAAGGGTCCGTTCTTATTACCTGACCCAACGATAAAGGAAGAGATCCCCTAGAAGGACTGGGTCCCTAGCTGGGGTCCAGAGGACGTGACCGTCCACCTAAGAAATACCTGACTCGGTGGTCCCTTCGGGGGGTTTATTGATGAAAGTAAGGTAAATACCCACCGAAACTCTCGTCAAATCATCTCGCTCAATACTTTAGAAGTACAAGGGAACAGATCGTTCTGGTGCAACAGAGACACAATATACCCCTTAGATACACTCTTTTGGTGAGACGACCACAGGGACCCCAGTCACCTGATGATACTTTCCGAAGAGATCTTTATGAAGTAAACTCCTTAAATTACTAGTCTTCAGGGTCTATCCGGAATACCATTTAAGACAGAGACAGACTCCTTCCACCCCCTCGTCCCCGTCACTCGTGACAAGGAATTTGTGGTAAACTTTTCTTACGTTACATAATTAAACGGTCGAAGGTGGTTGGTTCTCGAGAGTGACTTGAGGGTGTACTATTTAGGCTTCCTTGACTGGGTTCTCCGGTTCAGTCATGAGCCCTCTTTCGACTATGGATGGCGTCGTAGGTGCCGCCAGAAGAAACGGTCATTTTGTACCCAAAGGACAATATGTCCCGGTCGGGATTGTGTGTCCTAAATTGTAAACCATCCATGGGTTATTTGCGTCGTATGTAGTTGCAGTCGAAGTGGCTTATTTTGCCAAAATACTTCGTAAAGCGTGACTTGTGAACGGTTGTGAGCGAACGGAAAAACTTTAGGTCGTACGTCTCGAACCGAAAGAGAGGTTTGACGGTGAACGTGACGCACAAACGCAGCATATTGAGAGGCCCGTCGAAGAGTCCTATGGACATGAGGAAGTGCCCGAAACCGGCCAGCCGTTCCGTCCATCGGACCCGCCACGACCTTGTGTCTCCTCGACGACCACTCCGGTCCTCAATGGTTTCCACACGTACGTTAGTCCGGAAAATAAAGGGGAGTACCTTTAGATGTTGTACAGAACACGTTTCTTCTTCCCTGTGAAAAAAAAAAGGGGGCTACAGCTTTATTTTGTAAATAGAATTAGCATAAAGTCATATCCCCGGTGTACAAGTAGTAGATACAGTGGAAAAGACTCCTCCGGTAAACGGTAAGTGCCCTAGAGAGTGAATCGTACCCCTTCCACCCTTCTTTACCATGTTGGTCTACGAGCTCCGCTCTTCGAGGATATTGTCTGTGGCAGATTTCATGTGAGGAACGGTCCTTGTTATTTTTCTACTTTACTCGCAACAATTGTCGTCTTTGCACTAGTTGAGCAAAGTTTCCGACACTAAAAAAGGAAGGAGGGAAAGGACGTGTTATCGGAGGTCGAAGGTGCACCTTGTACACGGCACTAAAGATAGTCTTTACGAGATATGCCTCCGACTGAAGACTGATCTAAGGGTCCGGATTTTCTTCGAGTAAGAGAGGAAGTCAAGTGATCGTCTACCAATTGATAGTTAATCCCTAAAGAAGGAGGTGGTTGTCCCGTAAGAGAAGGAATGTCTCTGTCCGAAGCCCTATTAAAACGTAACCCTCCCTCCTCCTGTTTGTTCATAAACGTTTATCGTTTTGCACTCGTCGTTTCTTTGTTTTTGTTTTGTGAAGACATTAGTGTTGTTTAAGGTGTCGTCATCCAGTGGAATCCGTAGAGGGTTGAAAAGAAACACCCCAACAAGTGGAACTCCCCTTAGAAATGGAGTGGGATGAATGGGGTTTCATTGTTAGACAAGAGAGAAAGACAAAAAGAAAAGTTGTAGGGTGTGTAAGCACTTTAGTATGGTACAGACAGAAAGAGACTGAGAAAAGTGTGTAAGGTATTACGGGAGTTTTAAGTAGATGCGACAGTGTGTACTATCTTGAAGGGAGAAAGAGGACCGACTTGCTATAAGGTGACACACGCACCCATCTATGTCTGTGTCAGTATACTCGAAGGGTCCACCGCGGCCACCATTTCTTAGGCGGACGGTCACGACTCTGAGCCCTCTGAGCACAAGATAGGGACCCAACCCTTCTAGGGGACCTCCTCCTTTACTACTGGGTCGGGTCATAAGAACGGACCTCTTAGGGTACCTGTCTCCTCGGACCGCCCGATTTCAGGTACTCCAGCGTTTCTCAGTCTGTGGCTCATCGCTGATTTGTGTGTGTGTGTGTGTGTGTGTGTGTGTGTGTGTGTGTGTGTGGTCACGTATGTGTGTATCTTTGTAGTGTATATGGAGCATACACGGTTTAGGAGAAATACGAAGGGGGGGACTTCCTGCGAGTCCGACGGAGGTACTGAACCGGTAACACTACACGACGTCTACTACGGAGGGACCTTCGATGTGACTTCACACACGCGCACACACGGTTCAGTGAAGTCAGTGTAGGGTGAGACACTGGGATACCTGACACCGGGGGGTCCGACATTTTACAATAACTCGAATATTAAACCATGTATATATAATATATACACCAGTTCGTGTCGTTTTTTTATTGTAATTACTTCTTATAACCCGGTTCGGTCTTCAAGATATTCTTTTAAAGTTTCAGGAAAAGGGGCGATACTGAGTACTTGGTATTGTCCAATTTCTGGAGGTCTCTAAAAAAGAAAAAATTGGAAGTGGTGGAGAAGAAGGTTCTCTCCTGTGCCCGGTAGTCTTTTCCGATGGATGAACGGTACCAGTTCCGGAGGGTCCGAATGTGCCTTTTCAGGTCCAACCGTGTACTCGACTAAGGGACCGCCTAGATGCCCTTTCACGAGCAGGAGGGCAGAGTGTTTTTGATGTGAATCGGCACTGAGCTCCCGAACAAAAAGAATTCTAGTTGTAATTTGTCTTCCCGTTCTACATTTGACTTCACAGAACAAAGAGAATACGGGGGTTTGTCTGAGAAAGTCCGGTTTAGTTTCAAGGAGTGGGTGTCCCACCAGACCCCGTACGGTCCCGTAGGCTGGGGAAATCTGAGGACGAAAGGACGGTACTGGAAAGAGTATATACTTACACCTAATACACTACTCTCCCGAAGGGAGCACCGAGTCTGTCATTTCTGAGACGGACGTTACGCCCTGAGGACCCAAACTAGCGACCCAGTCCTTCCAGGGGACCTCTTCCGTCGCCGTGAGGTGAGGTCGTAAGAACGGACCTCTTAGGGTACCTGTCTCCTCGGACCGCCCGATGTCAGGAACCCCAGCGTCTCAACCTGTGCTGACTTGTTTACAAAGTCAAGTCAAGTCAAGACACTACTCTCCCCTCCGCTACAAGAGACTAGTCGTCAAGTGCTAAGTTTGAAAGTTCGTCGTTTAACTTCTACTCGGGTACAACGGTAATTCAAATTTTATGACTCGATTTTAAAGGGATTCAGGATCCGGAGGGTCTATGTCTGTACTCATTTACACTACTCCAGACAGACAGACGTCCTTCACTGTATGCAGAAATGACTACTCAGACTCCTTAAATGACATTTGTGAATGGATGATTCATATCTCTTCTCAGCACGACTGTTGAAGTCCGGTTAACTCAAGGGAATAATATATATTAAAAAGACATATGGGTTACGATTTGACGATTATTTTCTTTCGTCTAAGTAGAAACTTTTCAACCAGTGAACAGGAATGAGTAACAGCCCTAGTGTAGGTTTGACGACTGATTGACCACCTCTTATATTGTCACAAAACTAATGAATTTTCAATCCCTCAGTCTTTTGTACATTTTCTTCTACCTAAGTCCCAGTAATTCCGTTGCTTTTTAGTCCCAACTTTGTGACGCCCGTGTAAGTCAAGTGTTTGTCTGTGGAGTTCATGATTCTTAGACTTCTCACTTAAACTGTTACTCTCCGAAAGAACCTTTTGAACTAGAAGGTTCTTTTGTGTAAAGACTCGTACTCTTTTATAGAACGTAAAAATAATAATACACCACGTTTCTTTAATCATTTGAGGGACTTTCGTTGACAAATAATGACGTACCGATCTCTTCTCAAAATGATTAGCCGTGTTTTTAGTTATTCACATGAAGTCGTACGTAAATTGGAAGGTCATAGTGACTTGTTTTATCGAAACCCGAGGTCTGAGAATAGTCAGTAAGGGGCCCAGTGTAAAACTAAACTACTAACGTGGGTACTAATTACAGCACCTCTCTTAATAAGAGAGTCTGATCCTGACGAGAGAAAGGTACTCAAGAATATTACAAATGTATAGAAGTAGTACTGGTCATTCTACTTTTTCTTAATTTAAAAATTCCTATATTTTAAATATGTTTCCTAAACTCTATATTTTCGTAAATTTTAAAGGAACAGTTATGTGAAGAAACAATCTCTTTCGTCTTAGGAAGTGTGTCTGTGTGTGTGTGTGTGTCTGTGTGTGTGTGTGTGTGTGTGGGGATTTTTAAACTCGTCGATGTACTTCGTCGAATTTTGTCACGACTGTTAGGGGTTGGACTGAGGTTCTCTTGTGACATGTCCCCTTTCGTTTGCAACTTTCCTGGGCAACACAGAACAGTCAACTTCTTCTCACACTTACGACGGGAAGACCCTTCTCTTTAAAATTTTTCGCTAGTTCACATATAGGGATCTCATGTCCAAATATAATGTCCTGTATCTAAACAATAAGAACAACAAATCAGTGAATCAGGACATGCTGAGAAAATCTTGGGGTACCTAACTTCGGGTGATCTGAGGAGACAGGTACCCTAAGAGGTCCGTTCTCCTGACCTCGTCCAACGGCACGGACGAAGGTCCCTTAGAAGGATTGGGTCCCTAGCTTGGGTACAGAGGACTCAACCGTCCGTCCAAGAAATGGTGACTCGGTGGTCTCTCCGGGTCCTATGTCTATAGTAGGTGTTTTAAGAGTGGGAAGGTCCCACCGTGCCCTATACCTTTCGTCGGTGGTAAGGAAGTCCACCATTTTACATGGTAGAACCGACTCCAGAGTCCCATTCCGACACTCCTTCCTGGTGTCGACGTCCGACCGCCAGTCCTACGTTGAGTCTTCCGTACGATGCTCCAGACCTCTTCGCGACCTTCTCCGTCTTCCTTTCCCTTTGCCCGGTGACCGAACGATAGTGTCCACCCGTACCCTTCGCCGGGTAGCCTACTATTCGTTGTGTGACCCTCGTGTCGGTTCTCCTTTTGTGGGCACTGGGACGGGTTTACCACCAGTCCCTTGATCTGCTTAATTAAACACGTTGTCTTTTTTTCTTTTAGTTTGGTCTAAAGGACGTAACACCCGTCTAAGAAGGGGTCGACTCAATGGGGCCTCCGGGAATATTTGCAAACATCGACATATTTAGATGTTAACACAAATGTATGTGTGTATATACCAAAAATATAAAGATTTCTTAAGACGCGATCATTTTGAAACGAATGGAACTTTATGAACACAACCAAAGATCTTTGTGGAATCGGGTTAAAATTCGAAGTTGTAGTGTCGGTTTCCGACAGGAAATGTTAGATATACTCTATTTGACGAAATCAGCACAGGATGAGAAACGCTGGGATACCTGACATCGGGCGGTCCGAGGAGACAGGTACCCTCAGAGGTCCGTCCTTATGGCCTCACCCGACGGTACGGGAGGAGGTCCCCCAGAAGGGGTGGGCCCCTACCTTGGACGTAGTGAATACAGAGGAGGTGACCGCCCGTCCAAGAAGTGGTGACCACGGTGTACCCTTCGGGGTCCTAGATATATAAACATACAAAGGGGACCAGGAGGAAGTAAAGAAAAGAGAGAGACTGAAAGTTCAGATGATTAAAAAAAGAACACTACTAGACGATGTTTAAGAATTCCATTCCACCAAAGTACACAATTCAAAAAAGGGGTTCTTGTATATTAACTTTATTCTCGCTACTAAGAGTGTGAGAGGAACTACTTCGAGTCTGTACACTCACACAAATTTCTCTGGCTTCATCGGTGAAGGGAGGACAATGGTCGGTCGTACGCTCATAAAACTTTTATTCCTTCGTACGAGAAACGTAGAGGAAATGTTACCCCCTGGGGTTGGGGGCCCGGTGTCTACCGAGAACACGGTTCCGGGGAATCCTTGGACCGATGTGTCATTCCTCCCCTCGTCGGCCATGGGGACTCAGACCCCTGACGAGGCTGCCCTGAGCCGCCTGGGTCGGCACTCGCAGGTTCCGTGGCCCTCTGTTCGTCGGTCGGCGCCCCGAGCATGGAATTTTTGGACACGTCCATGACCGCCGACGTCCCCCTGGTCATCTTCTGGGGCAATGCGGGACGGTTGCACCCCCTGTAATACACCGGAAGGCTGAAGAACGTGTGCAAGGGGAGAGGCAGCACCTGGTACGGCTTCGACGCCCTCTCTCTGCCCAGACAGTCTCGGTTCTTGTTCCAGTCGCTAGCGTGCGCGGGTTTGGTTGTGTCCAGTCGGGACGGTTCTGGGGAGGAGGACACACGGTCCGTCCGGCCGTTCCCCTTTGGTTTCGCCCCTTTTATAGGTGCACCAGTACCTGGGAAGGCCCTCTTTGATGGTAAACACATCGATAACTTTCACGGGTGGTAGTTTTGTCTCGGGTGCCGGTCCATAGACCCTTCCCGTCTGCAAAGTCAATATTTTTTCGTAAAGGTCACGCCCCACACCCGCACGCACGAGCCAGTGAGTCAGTACAGACTGAGAAGTCTGAGGTACCTACCACTAGGCGGTCCGAGGAGACAGGCACCCTAAAGGGCCCGTTCTCATGACCTCACCCTAGGGGAAGAGACCCCTAGAAAGGTTGGGTCCCTAACTTGGGTCCAGGGGACGTAACGTCCGTCCACAAAACGTCTACCAGTTTTGGGTTTTACGGTTGTCACGTAGGAATGACAGTGAACTCTTTCGACGTCGGAACTCGAACATTCTTAGGGTGACTGTCGACGACGGATACGGGTAATTTAGTCGACGACGAAGAATTGAAGGACTTCGATCAGGTCATCCTAACGGAGTCCAACGGTAGAAGTAGGTGGAGTTTTCTGGTGTTGAACGACGTAATCCTTCCTTTGAACCCCTGAACCCTCGAGGTACTGGAACTTCTGCAGGGTAGTCCCGCCTATGTGAGAACCTCTCAGTTCGGTAAAAACCGGAAATCACAGACCATGGGTGAGCGAGTCCGAAGGGACCGTCGCGTCGACCATTCCTTAGACGGACGTCATTCCTCTGGGGTCAAACTAAGGACCCAACCCTTCTACGGGACCTCCTCTCGTACCGTTGGGTAAGGTCATAAGAACGGACCTCTTAGGGGCGCCTGTCTCCTCACACCACCCGATGTCAGGTACCGCAGTGTCTCAACCTGCGTTGACTCGCTGAATCGTGTCTCGGGTGGGTCAGTGACGTACCTCAGGGTCTCTCGTCAAGACTTACTCGCCCTATGTCTTTCTCCCCTTCCCTTCTCTCCCTCCTGCGTTTCTCCCTACGTACCAAGGACCTAGGTACACCCGAAAGGAAACGGCTCTTAGGGTACTACTTACCTCCCTCCCCGTGTCCCGACCCTCTGTCACTGTGTACCCTCCACCCGAGGGTCCCCCGGCCCCTTAGACGTGAACACCGTCTCCGACCTCTGAGTCGACAAAAGGAATCTCGACAAATTGTTATAGTCCTTCTTCTTGTTGAGGGTAAACATGTGTTAAAAAGCCATCCTATAATTCGCGTAATTCATGATAAAAGAGTGATGTCCAGATGCTCCATCTGTAATATAAACGTTACTGTCACTCTACCCTCCGACCTCTGTCCGATCAGGTCCCGGAGTCTCGACCCGGACCTTGGGTCATGAGAACTACAGTCTCGAACCCGTCCTGGGTACGTTATCACATTGGACTCGCACCAACTTCCCACCCAGGTTCCTTCGGACGACGTGTTTGTGGCGGGTTGAAGACGTGGTAGGGGCGAGTAGTGGGTCCCCCTAAGTATACGCCAATAAAAACGCCGGAGGTGGACTTTAAGGGAATTTCGTGAGTCAGTTCCCACTTCCACTGGCGTGCCGTCTCCCCTACACGGACTCTTTACCTCCTAAGTCCGCAGTAGGTGCACCTCCGACGGAGCCCCTCTTTCACTACTTCCACTTTATCGTTCCATGGAGGGGGACCTACCGGGAACTGAGCTTCTACTTATTCTGTGTAGTCCCAGGTCGTTCACGGGATCTACTTAGACGATGGTTAAGACGGAAGTAAAGATTCCTTAAGTTTCGGTGTCATAGGGTACAGACCCCTAATTTGTAGAAGTAGTTTCCGTAAAAGTTACTAAGAGTCTGAACAGACTCGTAGTCTTATAGACTCTTTACATGGTATGTGACCGAGGGGTTTCGGGTGGACCATCTCAAAACTACATCATTACAACCCCCAACAACAACTCAGAGAGTCAGGACAGACTGAGAGACACTGGGGTACCTGACGTCAATCGACCCGAAGGGACAGGTAGTGATAGAGGACCTCAAACGAGTTTGAGAACACGTAACTCAACTGTTACGGTAGGTTGGTAGAGTAGGAGACAACGGGAGAAAAGGAGGACGGGAGTTAGAAAGGGTCGTAGTCCCAGAAAAGGTTACTCAACGGAGAAACGTAGTCCACCGGTTTCATAACCTTGAAGTCGAAGTCGTAGTCAGGAAGGTTACTTATAAGTCCCAACTGAAGGAACTCCTAACTGACCAAACTAGAGAAACGTCAGATTCCCTGAGAGTTCTCAGAAGAGAACTCTCATAGTCAAGAAGTCGCGAGTCGGAAGAAATACCAGGTCGGGAGTTATAGGTAGGTATTGATGACCTTTTTGGTATCGAAACTATATACCTGGCAACAGTCGTTTCACTACAGAGACGAAAAAATTATACGACAGATCCAAACAGTATCCAAATAAGAAATGGTAGACTCGGAAGTCCCTTCGGGTTCAACCCCCAATCCAAGACCACAAACCCACTTAGGATTGTTTTACTAAGACTATAGGTGGGTTTGAAATCGTGATGATACAAAGTTCAACAAGAAGCTTCATTATGTTCGGGTTTTGACGTGACTCCCTCACACCCCCTAGTCGGATCACGTACTTTCGCCGTGAGTTCTTAGTGCCAACTATAATTGTAATTATGGCAGTACCTTCTTACTTATCCCGTGTAAGACCTCTATTCCAACCATAAACCGTCGATTCTTTATTTTAATGATAAGTTCAACATGTACGGTCTGAAAAAAAAAAAAAACGAAGGTACTGAGTGTCATGAAATAAGGTTCACCAATGATAAGATATAAAATTTTGTTATGTATAAGGGAGAAAGAACACATGATCGAAAATTCAAAGATCTCTTGTCTTCCAGAAGAATTGACACGAGTCTCTGGGTCGTGGTCACCTGAAAGATCGAATATTGTCCACGAGGTTACTACAAACAACTTACTTATTCTTTTTGGGAAGGTCGATATTGTGGTTGAGTTTATGGGTTTACATCTGTAGTAAAGTCTAGTTTGACCTGAACTCTTAATATAAGTCACAGTGTACGAAAATTACAGAAAATGTCTTAAAAGAACTCAATAAGTTGATGTAGTCGGTCATACAGGAAGGATCATTCCTATAAGGATCCGGAGAGTCCACCACGATCACCATTTCTCGGACGGTTACGTCTGAAGTCTCTGTACCCAAACTAAGGACCCAGTCCTTCTAGGAGACCTCCTCCCACACCACTGAGTGAGGTCATAAGACCTCGGACCACGCGATGCCAGGTAACCCAAAGTCTCAGCCTGTACTGACTACTGAAACCGTGCGTACGTGCGTTACTATATGGGTCCTACTTGTTCGTACAAATCTCCAACGTAGTGATAAAGTCCGACTAGTCTGTCGTCACCAATTCTGTTTCCCTTCTGGGAAGCCTTCATTGCGACCCAGTCTCAGTAGACCTTCCATCTGGTGTGCGACCGACACTACTACCGCAGTGTCCGTCCTGGACAGGTCTGAGGCCACGTCCGAAAAGGTCGTCGTTTGGGTAGGAGGGACTGTCTGTCCTTCGGCTGGGCCCCTGTCGTCGGTCCGCCCTGAGAACTTCGGTCCCGTCGAGTCTATTGGACCCTCTTGTACTCAACGCCGTCACCCCCTTGGAGGTCGGTGCCAGAACCGGGACAGTAAGTGTTCACCAAACTACACCTCGTTTAAAAAGTTCAAGGACTCAGAGTCAAAAGAGCGGATATTTTACCCTATTATTTTGAGAGGAGTTTGACAAGTCGTATAGACCGTGGTACGTACAGTTTTTTCCTTTTAAGTTTTATAGAGAAAGGGACTAAGTGTACACCAGAACTGGTTTAGAGTTCTGTGGGTCTACGGTCGATAGTGAACGTCTGTATTGAAACCACATACACACACACACACACATTCCCACCATTACTCCTCCGTCAAGTCGACTTCTAGTTACCCAAAGTCTATGAAAACCAGTGTGTTTGTTTTTAGAATTCTCCTTACTGTTATTTGTTTTAACCATTCTTTACTACGGGGTTGGACGACCCCGAGGACCCCCTGTCAGACTGTTAGTGGTGTAGTCTACTAGAAATTCGTTGATAACGAAACTATAAGAAATTTGGGAATTTTAGTGGGTACACGGATGGACCAGGTCGATCCCCGAGTCCGACTACCGTCTCTTGTCGGTGTTTAGTCACTCCACGTGTGTAGTGGTAGGTCGCGAACCTTCCCGTAGATTATCGTGGTCGATTCCTACCGATTTGTCTTACCATAGGCGTGTGGTTAAGACAAAGAAAGGTTTTCGGAAGGGACTAGAAGGAACGTGTAGAACGGTTCGAACGTCGGGAGTGACGAACTGGAGAGCGTACGGTACAGATAGAGTGGAACGAAATCCGAAAACCTCCCGTACCTAGTGATCAGCCAAACATGTTAGGACGTGTTACCAGACGACCGTCTTCCGTTTAACACGGACCACTTGCCTAGTCACGCACGTACACACACACGTCAGTACAGACGGAGAGACACCGGGGTACCTGACATCGGGTGGTCCGAAGAGACAGGCACCCTAAGAGGTCCGTTCTTATGACCTCACCCAACGGTACGGGAGGAGGGTCCCTAGAAGGGTTGGTTCCTAGCTTGGATGTACAGGACACAACCGTCCGCTCAAGAAATGGTTGGTCCTTCGGGGGTCTACCTAACCATTTATCATCTTTTTTCTCCCCCCCGTCCTACTACCGAGTACGTATGAGAACTCGCGTCATACAAATTATAGAAGAACTACCAGACACTACTGGTACTTTTAATACATAAATTCGGTTGAAGTATATGTTCGTTACGAGTCGAGTTCATTGTCTTGAGTTTAACGTGGACGAAATCCGTCTCATGTAGTACTCTTTGCGACCTGACCTTCTTTGTGTTCGACCTTAATTCTAACGACCCTCTTTATAGTTATTGGAGTCTATACGTCTACTATGGTGGGAATACCGTCTTTCGCTTCTCCTTGATTTTTCGGAGAACTACTTTCACTTTCACCTCTTACTTTTTCAACCGAATGTCGAGTTGTAAGTCTTTTGCTTCTAGTACCGTAGGTCAGGGTAGTGAAGTACCCTTTATCTACCCCTTATTCACCTTTCTCACAGTCTGAAATAAGAAACCCGAGGTTTTAGTGTCGTTTACCACTGACGTCGGTACTTTAATTTTCTGCGAATGAGGAACCTTCTTTTCAATACTGGTTGGATCTATCATATAAGTTTTCGTCTCTGTAATGAAACGACTGATTCCAGGCAGATCAGTTCCGATACCAAAAAGGACACCAGTACATACCTGCACTCTCAACCTGACACTTCTTCCGACTCGTGGCTTCTTAACTACGAAAACTTGACACCACAAACTCTTCTGAGAACTCGCAGGGAACCTGACGTACCTCTAGGTTGGTCAGGTAAGACTTCCTCTAGTCGGGACCCTAAAGAAACCTTCCTTACTACGATTTCGACTTTGAGGTCATGAAACCGGTGGAGTACGTTTCTCAACTGAGTAACCTTTTCTGAGACTACGACCCTCCCTAACCCCCGTCCTCCTCTTCCCCTACTGTCTCCTACTCTACCGACCTATCGTAGTGACTGAGCTACCTGCACTCAGACTCACTTGAGGCCCTCAACCACTACCTGTCCCTCCGGACCGCACGACGCTAAGTACCCCAACGTTTCTCAGCCTGTGCTGACTCGCTGACTTGACTTGACTCGACTTGACTCCAGAGTCTCTGAGACCCCCAAAATACATGTCTTTGGGTAACTGCTCCTCTGGTCCGATACGTGGGACCGTACCAGTCCGACGGTCTCTTGGTGTCCCATAGACCCTAGACTCAAGGTCCCGTGACGGACGGCTTACCGTACTGAAGGAAACCGTTTACTCTTAAAAAGTTTACCTAAGTACGGGTCTACTGTGTAAGAGGTTTTACACATCAACTCGGGAGCACGGAGACGTGGTTAAGAAGTTGTGGAGGTAGCTCGTTTGGTGTGTGCGACACACACTGTCCACTGAGTCATGTTGGTCCTTCGGGTGGGACGTGGTCTGGACCGAGTCGACGTGTGAGCTTTCCTCGTCTGTGCACGAGTAAACCGTTAAGGACAAAGATCCAGTCTAAGGGGTCATCTTTGGTGTTCTACGGAACTCTAATTATTTCTTGACTTGAACCGTCTTCTTTACCCCACCTGTACTTGACTTAGAAAAAACTCGACTTCCAATTCTCAGATACCGACTTTCCGAGACACGAAATGTATAGATAACGACATGTATTATATTTACGTAATGTTAATGTAATAGGTGACATTACTATTTGGACTTACTGGTTCAGGAGACTTCTATTTGGTTTGTAGTGGACCCTTTGTCCTACGAAATATTGAATTAGTTACATTAGTGAAGAGGTGACTAGAGGTCACCACGGATTATACGATGACCTCTAGTCACCTCTTCACTAACGTAACTAATTCAATATTTTGTAGGACAAAGTGTCCACTTCAAACCGTATTGACTGAGTTACCTGTACTCAAACCCATTTGAGGCCCTCAACCACTACCTGTCCCTCCGGACCGCACGACGCCAGGTATTCTACCGTTTCTCAACCTGTGCTGACCCACTGACTTGACTTGGCTTTATATTAATGACGTGTTTACATTATCGGTGTCACTTACTACACAATCATTATACGGGGGAATGTATACCTGTCACTCGCCCTTTCTCTCCACCCCACTTGACCCTTCAACCCTAGCTGTGTACATGTGATAACTAGTAACGACGACAAGCCAGAGATTCAACACAGACTTAGAAACACTGGGGTGCCTGACACCAGGTAGTCCGAGGAGACAGGTACCCTAAGAGGTCCGTTCTTAGGACCTCACCCAACGGTAAAGGATAAGGTCCCCTAGTAGGGTTGGGTCTCTAATTTGGGTCCAGAGGAAGTAACGTCCGTCTAAGAAATGGTAAACTCGGTAGTCCAACGACTGTGTCTACGTTTAAAGGCAAGTACTGTACGTGTTGGGATAAGTCTTATTGGTGTGTCCCGATGGCAAGGTCCGACAAACGATGCCGTCGACCGTGTACGGAAAAGACCCGTGTGGGGCGTGACATGAAGGATAAAGGAATTATGCCAGTCTTCGGTAAAGTGACCACTGTACTTTGTGAGTCCCGAGGGTCGGAGAGACTGAGAACGTGTCACCAGAGTTGCTCGTCCACGACCTCTTCCTCGACGAGTAAAGGACCCCAGTCAAGACAAGCCTCACCCCGAAGGGACGTGGGTGTGGGGATCTCAGGGAAAGGAAGGAGGGTAGATATAGGAGTGAACGTTTGTTTTTGTGAAACGAGAATAAACCTTCCTTAAGAAAAAGGTGGATGTGACTCGGGTCACTGTTTTCCTTATTATCGACCGAAGATTCTTTTTCCCCGAAGGGTCCGCCGTGAGCACCATTGCTTGGACGGATGGTTACGTCCCCTGGGTCTAAGCTAGGGACCCAGTCTTTCTAGGGGACCTCTTCCTTTACCGTTGGGTGAGGACATGAGAACGGACCTCTTAGGGTACCTGTCTCCTCGGATCACCTAATGTCGAGTACCCTAGTGTCTCTCAACCTGTGCTGACTTCGCTGAATCGTGTCTACGTAGGTGAGATCCTTTTTCTATTTTCGTTTGTGACTACGAACAACTGTGCCTTCTACCCCTCAGAACTGAACCTACGTGTCTCAACTTAACTCAATTTAAGTGGTCGACACCGACGGTCCTGACGGTCCCGGGTCTCGTGTTGACGAACAGATTGCGACCAAACAAGTCGGGAACTACTGAATTTATAAAGAATGGAACTAACAAATTAATTTAAGACCATACCAAGTCTCCTGTCGTTCTCGGGGTACAGTATTTTTATTACCCTCAAAAACTTCAAAATTGAGGTCGTCGGGTACATGTTAATGCTAAATTAACTTTCGAAACGTTTCACATCCACGTTAAAAGATCCGTGACTTTTTCAGTTAGTAATGGACATTACTACTTCCCTAGTCATTATTCTATACTTCGAAGTGAAAGTCCCGTAATCAAGTGTGTCTCGGATTCAGACGTACCGGAGACACTCTAGGATAATTTCCGTCCGTGTGCACACAGGTGTGTGTGTGTGTGTGAGTAAGTGTGTGTGTGTGTCTACGAAACTTGTCCAGTCCTACTATGTTCACCGGAGTCAGGTTAAAGACTGGCCTACCTCTTCAGTCGAAACGTTTTTGGTTTACTGCTTGTTTCGGAAAACGTTTAAAACACTAATCGTTTTAGTGCTCCTACTTTCATTTTAATCTTTTTTTGGCATTGAGGACGAACACGCGAAAGATCTTCGAAGTTCATGTTAAAGTTAGGTCTTCTTTTTGTAAACACAATAATGACGACTACGAGTATATTTGTTCCGTTAACGTCTTTCAGTCGTTCACTCGGGGTGACTCAATTTTTTTTTTATTGAAAAATTCATCTACCACGGAGTTTCACTCTGATTCTTTCGAACAAATTCTTATTGTCGACGATCTTTATTAACTGTTTTCACAAAGTAAAAATGTCCTTATTTCCATTCGAAGAGTGAAATTTTCTATAACGATTACTGTTCGGTGGGTAGTGACTCTTAACGAACCAGGACGTGACCAGGTAGGTAGGCGGTTCCGGGGTCCGAGGGGTAAGCGGGACAACGACGAAGTTAAGTGTTGACTGTTGTCACCCGTGCACCCCTACACCCTTCGGTTGGTCGAGGATGGTCTGACGTAGAGAACCGAACAGACGCAAGGGGTATGGGACGTGTGGTTGGTGTTGGGTGGAGGCGTTTACTAGTCTCACTGTAGTCTTGCGTTTGAAAGCTTGTCATTCAATGGCTGCAAATGGTAGGAGTCAATGCACCTCAGGACGTCCTCGATTGGTCCCTTACGTCAGTCGGGTGTCCTGGTTCGAGTTCTGTGTCCTGTCTCCTCGTCCCTGTCTGTCTGCTCAGACGGTACACACCAACAAACGTGCACACACTCGTCCTTGTCTACTTCTCTCCCTCGTTGCTCGTTTGCACACCCAGTGGTGGCGAACTCTGGCACCTGTCTCTCCGTAAGTTTGTTTTGTCTACGTGGATGCACTCGTAGAGGATGCCAGGTACCGTAAGGACGACCTTACAGGGGAATGTCTGCAGTGGATGGGTAGTGACAGAGTTCTGTTTGTAGGTCAGGTCTCTCCTGCGGTCGGAGGTGGGACGGTCCCTCTACGTGAGTGAACACAGGTCTGAGCACCCGTTACCACTTCCGGTCAGGCTCTGGACACAGGAGCAATTAGCACGTCGACGCCATAAATGACGTGTACGGCGACTACCCACGCTTAGGATGCTCTGTTTGCCTACTCTTCTTGTACGTCCGGGTCGTGACCTCCTTTTGTCTCTGCCCCCGTACCGCGTGCACACACGAGGGGAGGCAGGAAGTCTCTGCGGACCAGGAGCAGAAACAGTCCACTTTGCACTTTGTCCTTTGGGGACATTTCCCGGGACTTATTGCACCCTCCCCCGGAAACAAGAGAGAAGTACCTTTGTCAGGTGTCAAGATACAGTACAAGTTCAATGTCGAATGTTCCCCCCGTTGTAGGTTCTCCCCCAAGGCACGACTTCCTCCTCTTAAAGTCGAAAAAAGGATGCTTGCAGACACAGGAGTCTCCGGGCTGTGTTTCACGACATCTCTCACCCACAGCCACCGGGAGTGCCGGTGAGGTCCCACCTACTGGACGGCCCCCCCCTCAGTCGTAGACAGGACGAGTACCCATATTAAATTCCACCTGTTTTACTATGTCACATCTTAGTCGTCTCCCTCGTTCGTGCACCCCTGTACGGGCCCCCTTTGGTCCGGTATTCTAGACCCCGGGAGAGACGTGAGGGGAACGTGTTTTCCTGAATTAAGGGGAGTGTCCTCCTTATTACGATTGGTCCTCAAGAGTCGTCTCTGAGTCCAGGTCCGCAACCGACCCCCGACCGGTGTCCCGTAGAGACGGACCACACCCGGGGCCAAGGTCCGGGGTCTTCCTCTCGTCCGCAAGGACCAGTCGGAGTGACGGACGTGCCACGTCCGGGTCACCCAGTCCGAGTGGTCGACCCCCGGCCCTTGGGACGACCTAGGGTGCCGCTGCGTCCACCGACTCCCGGGTGAAACATACGTCCGAAAAGACCCTTGTTCCTCAGTCCTGACTGGAGATAGTTTGGGTCGGAACAAACTTACAAAAACATTATTTCTTCAGAGAAACCTTTCTTTACCTCTTTATCTATTTTCTCTTTTCAGGTCCTCGTGGGGACGGGTATCGACCGACAAATGTGACAAAGTGTGGCAAACGTGTTTTTGGCGGAGTACCCGCAACGGGCGTAACATTGGACATTGAACTTGTAGCGTGTCTTGACACCTGACAAAAAGGTGTTTCTCTCTTGTCTGCGGGAAGAGGGTGTAATCAGTCCAGGGAAACACACTAACAGGTTCCCAAAGGACAAAGTGTAAAGTGACAAATGTGACAAGCCTTTTCATATTTTTTCAAAACGTAGTATTTCATGGTGATTCTATCAGTCGGGAAATTTGTACGATTTCCACCGATTCTTTCTCTATAAATATCTCTTTGTCTTTCTACTCCTTGTGTCATAATAACGTTATAGAGATATTTATAAGTATTTGGATAAAGAAAGGATAGCACTCTCTGGGTGAACCTGGAGAACTAGGGTGAGAGTGTTAATCTCCCTCTTTACCTTCTTTAATAAAGAATTTAACCTTCTCTGTCCTCAAGAACTTAGCCACTCTTGAAAGGTACCCTTTTTTCACTAAAACCACTGCTGTTCGTGTGAAAATACAAACCGGTTACAAATACGTCCCTCCCGCAGACAAAGAATGTTTCCGTGAGCCGTCGTCGACGGTGAATGCCTAGGCCCTCCCTCCACTCTTGGGAGGCATAGGGCCCGACGACTACCGCGGACCGTGTGTGCTCAGACAGGGTCGGGGTCGCCTCCGAGAATGGGTCCCACAGTGTCCCGAGCAAGAAGGTTCTCGTATACAGGTCCGGCCACTCATTCTACCGCACCAGTACCGCTCGCGGTAGAGAGGGGCAGTCAGGCCTGACGGTGACCGTCTTCGACGAGTTCGACACCAGGCGCACCACCGAATAGTGGTTGGGACCGACGTACCCTGCCGCGGGCTCTCGGGCTCTATTGTCCTTCTTTCGCACAGTTCGTTGACGTGACCGTTACAGTAGTGGCGTTGATCGTGACTGAACCCAAAGTCACTGCACCCACTTAGACTTACCGTCTGCCTGATTAAATGGGGAGAGTACATAATTTTCGGTTTCCTCCCACAACATAGATTTTGAACATCCAAGTCACATCCGCGAGTACAGGGAAGGAGAGCAAGACATGTTTTTGTCACCCCTACGTAAGCTAGCGACTAGTGTAAGGCTACTGGGTCCTTTATAATGAAGACACAGACATTGAGAAGATTCTCAATAATAATGTCACAATTTAATCCAGTCAAAAGGTGTCTCTGGGGTACAACATTCTTCCCCGACGAGTTGACTGTTTCGAAATAAAGAAATACAGATCTTTCTTCAAAGAAATAAAGATCCTTTGTCCGACCTGGATCTTCCGATCAAGGTCTACTGCAAGTCGGAGGAGGTGCACAACGACAACAAGTCATCGATTCAGTACAAAGTGAGAAAACACTGGAGTTCCTGATATAGGGCGGTCCGGGGAGACAGGTACCCTTAAGGGTCCGTTCTTATGACCTCACCCAACAGTAAAGGAGGAGGTCCCATAGAAGGGTTGGGTCCCTAGTTTGGGCGTAGAGGACGTAACCGTCCGTCTAAGAAATGGTGACTCGGTGGTACCATATATGAGATTCAAGGTTATCCAGTCGTTACTTTCTAGTCTTACTTCCAGTGGACTTGAGAACCGTTTTCTTCTTAACCCGTCCCCCCGACCATTCTTATCGAGAGTTTCGACCGTCTACTCAATAAATTTGGAATAGATTTCCAAACTATATAAAAGGATACCTACCAGTGTCTTTTGGTCGAATTCGTAGAGGTAAAGTCCTGTTGTCGAACAAATTTCGAAAACACTGGTCTCACGACCCGACCTTGACACAGAGAGTCAGTGATTGTGCAAAAGAGGAAGTCACAAATAGCAGAGAAAGGTCTCTCGGTTTACGTGGGTTGGAATTACGACATGTAGTTGGTACCCTGTACGGAATGTAAGAAGTCGACCACTAAAGGTCCTTTTGACGTAATTAATTTCAATTGTGTCCACATACTAGTTTGCTATTGGAACGAATAAGAAACGGCGAACCTACTTAAGGTTCCACTTTGCAAAATTACGTCTCTTATTAATTGGACAGTGGACCCTTAGGGACGAACAAGTCGTCGGGGGAGACGTCTGTGTCTGCTCTCCGTTGTCTCAACATGGATCGACTAATAAGCCAGGTCTTTGTGAGGACGGGGACGTGTGGGGCGGACGCACCGTTCTCCCGGCGTCGGGTCTTGGACGTTTAGACTTCCGTAGACTCTCGAATAGTTCCTAGAGTCTCTAGTAGATTTTTAATAAACAAAGTATTTGTTCTGTCGATACCGATTGTCGTCTGAGACGGCTTTGTGGTCGTTCCCACCTTGACCTCCGACCCACGGACTGATCCTGGGTCGAAGTGAGGGACTACAGGTCAGTTACTGGTCGAGTCCCGTTTTATCTTGACTCTCGGGAAATACCGATTCTATGAGGGGGAATCAAGACGGTATTCTACGGGTGGGCTCAGGAATGACACAGGACATCGTGGAGACCCACGGGTGTGTCCCTAAGACCTTACTTCCGCGGTCTGTTAGAGAAGGGGTGACGAGGGTTCTGGGTCGTATCAAACCTCCAAACGTACGTTACTCTCTTTACACGGACTATAAGATCCGAGATTCTTATTTTACGACTCTGACTTCCACCACTTCCGCTCACAGTCGCCAACCCTCCATTCTCAGTCCATACGTCTCGGCGTGTCATGCCGCGTTGGAGACCCGATACCCCGCGCTAATTTGCGGAAGATTGTCTTCTGGGGTGGAGGTAGGAGTCCCGAGTGTCACCTTGTGCGAAGCATAAGGATCACATAAAGGGTGGGTCCACAAATGTCATCAAGAAAGACCCTGAAGGTGTCACCAGGTCACCGATTTTGAAGTGCGAGAGTTACGTTCCCTGGATGCAAGTTAGAGACCAGTCCCTAGATTTAGGGTGTCCGGGGTTGATTTCTCGGGACGTGCGACGTTACTTTTAGCCTCTAGGACTCGCAGAGTTGATTCTGTCACGTCGGTTTATTTATTTATATAAAATTTCAATGAAAAGGAAAGGTAAAAGAATAATCGGTTCGTTTACTCATACAGAATGAAGAGATGTGTTTGTAGTGTTTGTTTTCAGTGTATTCGTAATACCCTTGACTGTTCTTTGACTGGCATAATCTGTGTGTTATAGTCTTGCAAAGACAGGGGTTCCCTTTCTCTTCCTTTCTTCGGTGTCTTTTTAATGTAAATCCTTTTACTTATCAATAAAACGTGAATAAGAAGACTCACCCCCCTTCGACGAACATAGTTTCTGTCCTATGGACAAGGAGAAGGTCTTCTTAGTCCCGCTGTTACCGTTACAACTACAAGGGAGGATAACAAGGCAGAAACTTATTTCGTCTGTGGACCCTTTCTATCCATTAAGTGCAGTCAGGGATGTGTACTGTGGGACAGGGGGTCGGGAATCGGACGTCAAGTGTCGACTTCCGGTCAGGGCACCAGAGGTGACTGTCTCGTTACAAGCCGAAGAATGTGACGATCTGTGTGTCACTACACTGCACTTTCACACTTTCACTTTCACAATCAACGAGTCAGGACAGACCGAGAAACTCTGGGGTGCCTGACATCGGGCGGTCCGAGGAGACAGGTACCCTAAGAGGTCCGTTCTCGTGACCGTACCCATCAGAGGGGGAAGAGGTCCCCTTAGAAGGGGTGGGTCCCTACCTTGGGTCCAGAGGACGTACCGTCCGTCCAAGAAATAGTAGACTCGGTGGTCCTTTCCGGTTCTGTGCGTCCATACCCTTGTAGATTAGTGTGGTTGATAACCCAGGAATACCAACCACGGACCTTTATTTTGTTACCTCAGACCCCTCCGTCCAGGGTGCACAATAGTTTGTGGTCACTTCCCGAGTGTTCCGGGGAATCAACCATTCACAGGAGTAATCTGTTGCTCCTTCAAAGAAAAAATTGACTGTCACCACTAGGTGTCCACTCGTGAGGGGTTCGACAGGATCACTTTCTAAGGTCTTCGTATTCTCTTGAAGAACCCTTTTCTAGTTCTCTTATGTTCTTTCTCTTCCTTTAGTCACATCTTTCTGCCACTAGTTCCCCTCTGTGTCTGTAATCTCCACTTCTAGTGTCCTCATCTTTGCTCACTAGTCTCGCTAGTTCGTAAACTATTTCCGTAGTGGCGTCCGTAAACTCCACTACTCACTCCTACTCAGTTGCCAGTGCCCTTCGGGGTCCCTTGACTAGACCGTGGTTCTACACCTTTACGCCCTTTTCGAGTTGTCTTGTCTCCGCTACAAACGTTTACCGTCTCTGGACGTCACCGCCCACGGAGACCACGGGTGGAGAGAGTCAGGGGACCCTCTGACCTTTGGTGCTCCCAGACCGGCTTTTTAGCTCCTGTCCCTCTCGTCGGTAGGGCTTAGTGCCGTTTGACTTAGTGTAAATCCCCGTGAGACAAATAGCCCTTCACTTTGCATACAAAGTTTATGTTGATAAAATTTTTACGTGCAGCTACCGGGGTTTAGAACAGAAGGCAATACGTCTAAGGTGAATCCACCTTACCCCGAATCTGTGGAGAGCGGTGTGAAATCATTTCTGATCTCGACGGTTCGTCTGTGCTTCGGTCTGTGTAAAAATAGACGTCACTGTAATTTTTTTTTATGACGAAGAACAAGACTATCTATTTTATTACGTAGAAAATATAAGTATAAGGATTTTTCTACTCGTAAAGATACACGACACTAAATTCAGCGAAGTCAGTGTAGGTTGGGAAACACTGGGGTACCTGACATCGAACGGCCCGAGGAGAGAGGTATCTTAAGAGGTCCGTTCTTATGACCTCACCCAACGGTAAGGGAAGAGGTTCCCTAGAAGGGTTGAGTCCCTAGTTTGGGTCCAGAGGGAGTAACGTCCGCCTAAGAAATGGTGTACTTGGTGGTCCCCTCTACCCGTAAAGATATCCCGGTAGCTTTTAGTGTGTATATATTACGGTTACCCGTCTGAAGGACGTGAGTTTACGGAGTCGTAGGAGAACCTCTACAGAGTATTTACCTCTGTAACATTTGGACTTTATACCATAGCCGAATGTCTCTCCTGGTTTGACAAGTGGGAGATCTAAAATAAGAGACTTCCTCACTTTTACCGAGAAGACTGACCTCGTATCATTTGCACTTCCGCGACAGTACCCATTTTATAAAGAACTCATGTACTTAGGTGTTCGTTTTCATCCTCCGTTTGTGTGTGCGAGTGTGTGTACGAGTGTGTGTGGCCCTCCGCCTTAGTGTGTGTACTGAGTCTCTCCTCCCGCACGGGTGGTACAACTCCTGACAGTCGTGCATCCACCACTACAAGAGCACCGGTACCAAAACGTAGTAGAAAAACAGTTGGTGTTGGTCGCAGAGGTGTAAGTCGAGGAGTAAGGATACCCTGAAGTCTTCCCTGGCGAAGACGGAATGTGTACTAAATATGAGTAGGCCGTTCTACTTTTCCAGAAGAAGCCCTCCGAACCCGTACAGATGTCCCCCACAAACCTCTCCTTTATTTTCGTTTCAGTAGTGTGTTTTGGTCGCCGTCTCGAGCGCGATTTCTTTTACCTAAAATTTTTACTTACAAGTACTTTGCTTGGTATTTTGGGAATTTTGATACTACACTTTGAACACAATTCCACCCTGTCATGTAAATTTATTTCAAACGCATCGGATCTACAGTATCTTAAGTAGTAATATAACTGAAAACATATTTGAAGAGGACTAAATTTTTTAACCAGACAGATCAGTTTCGACACGAAAAAGGTCAGCAGTACATTCCTACACTCTCGACCTGGTATTTCTTCCGACTCGTGGCTTCTTAACTACGAAAGTTTGACACCACAACCTCTTCTGAGATCTCTCAGGGAGCCTGTTGTTCCTCTAGTTTGGTCAGTTAGGATTTCCTTTAGTTGGGACTTATAAGTAACCTTCCTGGCTATGACTTCGACTTCGAGGTTAGGAAACCGGTGGACCACACTTCTCGACTGAGCGACCTTTTTTTTAGACTACGACCCTTTCTGACCGCCTTCCTCCTCTTCCCCGGCCGTCTCCTGCCCTACCGACCTACCGTAGTGGCTGAGACACCTGTACTCAAACTCACTCGAAACCCTCAACCACTACCTGTCCCTCCGGACCGCACGACGTCAGGTACCCCAGTGTTTCTCCTCTTGTGCTGACTCGCTGAGTTGTTGTTTTTGTTTTTCTAGTGAAACCGAGACTTCACGACCACAGATTTTCGTTCTACAAGGTTCTAACGTTTGTGTTCCTATACTCGTTGTCCCGAGGCTTTTCCTCAGTGACTGTCTCGTTATTTTGCTTATTAATGAGTTTCTTCGCGACAGAGTGCGCCACAAGAGTAAACTTCTGGAAATTACTGGATTCTCCAAAATTTCAACTAAGGACCCAGACCTGTGTGTCGACCTATCAGACATCATAAAGGTCACCCAATATTTACGAGGTCTGTCTAGGTGACATCTCGACTTAAAGGAGCTTTCATAATATTTATAAATGGATCAAATTGACCTTCTGTTTTATCTGAACCAGGAGAATCTCGTTCGACAAAGTTTTATTAAAACCGAAACTATTAGTCCTTCAACTGTGACACGATTTTTACCAGTCCAAACTACCCACGGAGTCTTTTACACCAATCTTAACGAGGTACACTTTCATACGTGCATAATCGACCGTTATGAAATGACTTAATCGACTCAATGACTTAAGTCAGTCAGTCAAGTCAAGTCAGCACAGACTGAGAAACGTTGGGGTACTTAACGTTATACGGTCCGGAGGGACAGGTAGTGGTTGAGGGTCTCAAGTGAGTTTGAGTACAGGTAGCTCAGCCACTACGGTAGGTCGGTAGAGTAGGAGACAACAGGGGAAGAGGAGGACGGGGGTTAGGGAGGGTCGTAGTCTCAGAAAAGGTTACTCAGTTGAGAAGGGTACTCCACCGGTTTCATAACCTCAAAGTCGGAGTCGTAGTCAGGAAGGTTTCTTGTGGGTCTTGACCAGAGGAAATCCTACCTGACCAACCTAAAGGAACGTCAGGTTCCCTGAGCGTTCTCAGAAGAGGTTGTGGTGTCAAGTTTTCGTAGTTAAGAAACCGTGAGTCGAAAGAAGTTTCAGGTTGAGAGTGTAGGTATGCACTGGCGACCTTTTTGATATCGGAACTGATCTGCCTGGAAACAACCGTTTCATTATAAAGACGAAAAATTATACGGTAGATCCAACCAGTATTGAAGGGAAGGTTCCTCATTCGTAGAAAATTAAAGTACCGACGTCAGTGGTAGACGTCACTAAAACCTCGGTTTTTTTAATTTCCACCGTGATTAAGTTTTCCACACGGTCGAGACGAGTACCTTATGAGTCGATCTTCTGTGACAAAACTAACTGACTATGAGTGTAGGTGACGTAAAATAGAGAGAAACGATTTTATGAACGTTTGAATTTTCTTGAGAACCCTCCGATTGTCAATGTGACCGATGTCAAACTATTCGTGAGTAGTGTACGGTAAACGTGACTACGTCAAACCTACACCAGAGGGGGCATTCTCTACAGAAACATATTAGGTGAGTGAGAGATGTGGTCGGAACCCATCCTCACTCCGGTGGCTCTGTACCCTCTACTTGTAGTGAAAGAGTTTTAGGGAGGGATCTTCCGTGACCCCTACCTAAAGTCTAGACCGTCACACCAGGGTCCCGGGACTCAGAATTAAAGGCATTCAGGTCCCATGTTCGCCTCTACCCTCGTGTCGTCGAGGGGTCCGGGAGTCATGACCTTTCCCCGTCCTCGTGCCTCCACCACGAGAGTGACCGGACCCCAGACTTTTCGGGGAGTTTTGTTCAGTGGGTGAGTCATACCAGGGTGTCACAGAGGGCGGTGTGCACTCAGGGTCGAGTTTTGGGTGGGTACTACGGAGTCGATCTTCGTCGCTCGATGATAAACTCGGACTCCAAGTCTCAGTGTTAACTAAAATTCGTTTGGCCGGACGAAAAGAGACGGCAAAAGTTGTCTCTCTCTACGGATTTGGGTGTCCTTTCACTTTCCCAATCGACGAGTCAGTACGGGTTGAGAAACACTGGGGCACCAGACGGGTACCTTAAGAGATCCGTTCTTAGGACCTCACCCAACGGTAAAGGAAGAGGTCCCTAGAAGAGGTGGATCCCTACCTTGGACCCAGAGGACGCACCGTCCGTCTAAGAAATGACGGACTCGGTGACGACGACGACGACGACGATTCAGCGAAGTCAGCACAGACTGAGACACGCTGGGGTATCTGCCGTCGGGTGATCCCTTCGGATTTGTGTGTCCTTTTGGGGAGTAGAGGACTTGTCTCTGAGATCCCTTCTTAGAAACATCCACATTTGGGGCGACTCTGTCTACCTCTAAGGAGGTCCCTTCGGGTTTCGGAGTACCTGCCACACTCTTATAGGACAGGGTGCGACAGTCTATTCACTCGGGACTCCTAATTCACGAGTCGGACCTCCCTAACACGGTTAAGACGATCCGTACGGGGTCACCGAGCCCCCCGGGGCCCGTGTCTTGACGGTGCACGGGACGTCCTCGCCCGTCTCTACCGTTCAGTTGTCGTGGTCTAGTCGGTGACTGCGGCGGGTGGTCACTCTCCGTAAAAGGCGGTGGAAAAGAGATCAAAATAATACTTTTGTATCACGAAAAGTCCAGATGATATCGGAAGATGAAGAGACATATAAGCAAGATAATTAAAAACTCTCAAACTATAACTTTGAGGTTGATTTTTAGAAGTCGATGAATTTTTTTTGACATTATATATCACCTTGATAGACATTGGAACAAGACATATAAGGTTCTGAGGACATTTACTCAATAGTATGAAAGTATTAAATTTTTTAATTCTAATTTTTTCTCCTTTTTTACCGATGTAAAAGGGTGAACGATTGACGTTCAGAATAACGTATTAAATCACACAATAAGTCTATAGAGGGAGAGTAGTTGGTCTGAGGTGATGACTCTAAGACTTTACGGAGACCTCTGTTTACGTAGGTGTGTGTACGTGTGTTTGTGTGCACGTGTCTGTCGGTGCGGTTTGTCTTGGTGGCAGGACGGGACGTGCGGGTCCACGTGACGGAAACTCGACACCCAGACTTACTGAGGCTAGTGGAGGTCTATTCTTACTTTCCCAGTGTAAGTAAGGTCTTCCCAGTCGTGACGACCTAACGAGTCCTTGTGACTCTGTAGACGCAACCCGGGACCTCGCCAGACAGTTTCTCCACACCTGTCGGGACGGGCAGAAAGGACGGACCCGGGTCCACGAACCAGTAGACAGAAACTGTGTTGCCTCAGACAGGACGAGACTGGTGGGAGTGGCCCTCGGGGTGGTCGTGGAAGGACCGAGACTGGAACAGACACGGACTCAGGGCGGAGAGACTGACAAGGTTGACCAGAGTGGGGCGGGGCTAGACAGACCGGGGCGGGGGCCGGACGGACCGGGGCGGGGGCCGGACGGACCGGGGCGGAAACCAGACAGGCCGGTGCGGGGGGTGGAGGAGGGACAGACGTGTCTGAGTCCTTCGGTGACGACCAGTCACATGGGACAAGACTACGAGTGAGTCGACCTGAGAGGACTGGGAGAGTGGGAGGAAAAGCGAGAGGAACACGAGTTGCCACAAGAAGTACGACGGAGGGGATTCTGGGGCGGGCCGACCCAGTCAAACCCTACTCTAAAAACTCTGGCAGACTTACATCAAACTCCGACTAAATGTCCTGCACACAAGTCCACTGTGTGCCCACGTTTGTCCAGTCGGCGCGAACAAGAAGACGGCATCCACGGTTCACTAAGACCCAGTAAGAAAGAAGAGACGTCACATAATACCTCGGGGACGTACACGGGTGTGAATGCACTCCCACGACCGGGTCGCCGGTTACTTCGATTCGTCGTCTCTTTCCACCCGAAGGTCTTCACGGAACCCCTTCCAAACGATAATTATTTATTTCGGTACGAACTCCCCTTTCGACTTCGTCTCCTCCTGTTCAAGTCTTTTGTGACTTGAGGATAAGAACTCAGACACTCTCGAAGGATGTATTTTGTATTCATAGTAAAGAGAAGGATTTACAAGTACTGTGTTTGTTTCTCCTGAAGCTATTTCGGAACCATTTTTTAACATCCATTTAATGTGGTACGTAGGACACAGAAGGCTGTACTATTCACTTCATATATTTGGACGGATCCCTATTTAGTGGAGTCACCCTTTTCGTACAGTCGAAATTGTTTAGATCTGGAGTTTTTATATCAATGACCCATCTCTGTGGTCCTAAGGAAACTTCTACAGACCATCTCCTCAGATGTAAAGACACTTAGTACAGTAAATCAGACGGATCCCTTGTCGAGAATTTTAATTTTTTTTTTTTGTTTGGACATAGGTATACGGTACCTTTCTACAAAATAGGACTTGTAGGTCTACTACCCAAGAGAAACCTTAGTAGTGAATCCTAATCGTTTCCACCAGTTATTTAAAGTGGAGCTCCCTTCTGATGAAACTTCTTTTAATTTTTATGAGGTCACAGAATGAATTGTAGGATTAGTAATTTACTGTTTTTCTTAGTAGGAATGTATGTAAAGAACGCAGAAGGTGTCTTTACGACGAAAACACCCACGGACTTCGACTTCGGCACACCTCTAACTAGAAGTACCACCTTCTCTACCACCAAAAGGTCGGGGGTGAAAAAGAGGTAGTAGCGTTGGGCCACCCCGGGGTACCGGTCACCGAGTCACCTAGAGAACATGTCCTACACCCTCCCTCCGGACGGGGGGCACCTCAGTGACCCCGAGGGACGGTCCACACTTCCCTCCCCGAAGTCCTTCATCAGGCGAAGGACCCAAGAATAGTACGGACTGACGTCTTCTCTCTCCCTCTTTCTTCCACGTAGCGACGAAATAGTAGACGAGTGTTTGTACGACAAGGGAGGTCCCTCTTTGAACCTTACCCTTTACTGTTGGGTGAGGTCATAAGCACTGACCTCTTAAGGTACCTGTCTCCTCGGACCTCCCGATGTCAAGTACCCCAGTGTTTCTCAGTCTCTTTGTGTGTGTGTGTGTGTCTCAAGGGAGGTCCCTCTTGGGTGCACCTTTTCCCAGTGTATCCCCCGACTCCTAATCCCCTCCTCTCCAGGTGATGATTCGGGAAAGGTGGGTAGAAAAGTCTTTGTCACCACAGCTCCAGTTTTCTGAACTGAGAACCTCGTCTCTCTCTAGAGTGTCGTGTGGTTCAAGTCCAGGAAATGACCTTTTTTACCTCCTCTTTCGTGTGTGGGTCGGGATCTATCATTATACCCAACCCCACCCACCCCCTCGAGGGTTTATTTCTGTCTTTAAATATTTGGGTTATATCAGTCGACAAAAGAAGATCAAAATACGTGATAAGTAACTTCTTCCGGAACAGAGAGGAACGATAAGAAACCTTGAGAAGTGAATGAACTTACTTTGAAAGGTAAAGAGGGAACGAAAAACGTAGAGAAGAGATCTTCTTTTGTTGTCTTCTCCTTTCGGATCTCTAGAGCAGTCCTTTAAACCTTTGTACTTCCCTGGCAAAGTGGGTTTCTACCACTGTTATTTCCTGTTTTCGTTATCTCTGTATCATCTACGACTTCTCTAGTTCTCCTCTACCTTTCTTGTGGGTCTTCTCGACATGTTCTTTCTAGAGTCACCTGGTCTAACAATACCGCCACACGAGTCAGTGGGTCTCGGTCTGTAAGACCTCACCCTTCAGTTCACCTGGAATCCTTTTTGCCGACGATTATTTCGATCACCTACACTACCCTAAGGTCATCTTGATAAGTTTTGGGATTTCCTACTACGGCAGTTCCACAACGTAAGTTATACAGTCGTTTAGACCTTTCGGGTCGTCACCGGTGTCCTGACCTTCTCCAGTTAGGAGTAGTGTCAAGGGTCCTTCCCATCATGATTTCCTACAAGATTGGTAGCCTGTTAACGTGGGTAGAGGGAACGATCATTCTAGCACGAATTTTAGAACGTACGATCCGAAGTCGTAATACGTTTGGTTCTTGAAGGTCTACAGGTTCTACCCAAATCTTTTCCGTCTCCTTGGTCTCTAGTTTAACGGTTATAAGTGACTTAGTATTTCTTTCGTTCCCTTAAGGTCTTTTTATAGATAGAGACAAAGTAACTGATGTGATTTCGGAAACCGACACACCTAGTATTGTTTAACACCTTTCGAGAATTTCTCAACCCTTATGGTCTGGTAGGATGGACAGAGGACTCTTTGGACATACGCCCAGTTCTTCGTTGTCAATCTTGGTACATGCCTTGTTGACTAACCAAGTCCTAACTCTTTCCTCATACTGTCCCGACAGGCGCCAGTGGGACAAAAAAATTGGATATGCGACTCGTGTATTACTCTTTACGGTCCGACCCACTCAATGTTCGACCTTAGTTCTATCCACCCTCTTTGTAGTTGTTGGAGTCTATGTGCCTACCATAGTGAGATTTCCGTCTCTCACTTCTCCTTAATTTCTTGGAGATATACTCTCTCCTCTCTCAGTCGAATTTTGATTTATAATTTTTTGACTCTAGTGCGGTGGACCGGGGTGATGACCTACCGTGTATCTTCCCCTTTCACACCTTCATCACTGTCTAAGGGAGAAGGACCCGAGGTTTTAGTGACACCTACCACTGGTCTCGGTACTTTAGACTTCTGTTGACAAAGACCTTCCTTTCGTTACTGTTTGGATCTGTCACACAACTTTTCGTCTCTGTAATGGGACGTCTGTTTCCAGACATATCAGTTCCGATACCAGACGGGTTACCAGTACATGCCGACACTCTCGACCTGGTATTTCTTCCGTCTCACGGTTTCTTAACTACGGAAACTTGACACCACGACTTCATCTGAGGACTCTCAGGGAACCTGACGTTTCTCTAGTTTGGTCAGTTAGGATCTCCTTTAGTCAGGACTTGTAAGTAACCTTCCTGACTACGACTTCGACTTCGAGGTCATAAAACCAGTAAACTACTCTTGTCCACTGAGTGACCTTTTCAAGGACTACAACCCTTTCTAACTCCCGTCTTCCTCTTCTCCCATTGTCTCCTACTCTACCGACCTACCGTAGTGATTACGTTACCTGTACTTGAACCCGTTTGAGACCCTCAACCACTCCCTGTCCCTGCGGACCACACGACATCAGTCAGGTACCCCAACGTTTCTCAGTCTACATTGACCCGTTGCCTTCCTTGCTTGTCTATATCGGTCATCGTTTTGAGATAAGTTCGGACTTATACTTCACTGTGAGAGATATTTTCGCTTTGTTACTTTAGTTAGGTCGTCCTTCGTTTCTCCTTGTCACATCCCTTAACCCCTCTAGAAAGATTTGTCCCATGAACCCTTTATCTTTTCTTAACTAATATTTTCATCTTTTTTACATGTCATATTGTCTGTCACTTCGTTTTGCCGTTTTTGTCGGATTCACTCTCTTTTGTCTCTGGTGGAAAATGCAAATCTCTCTGTTCCTGAAAGGCTCAACTATTGACAACCCTCTTTACTCTTGTCTGACAGTCACACTGGGGTCCTTTCCCACTCGACCCCGGGGCGGACCGAGTAGACAGTTGTGACTTTTATATAGTAAACTAAGGTCCTAAAATTGGGAAACCTTAAGAACACATTAAGTAAAAATCAACTTCCCATTAATAAATGTTATAACGTCATCAAAGACGGTACGTAGTGGCACTTAGTCGGTGTCCGTACTTATACAGGGGAAGGAGATCTTGGAGGGAGGGTGGAGGGTGAGGTAGGCTGGGGAGAATCCAATAGCGTCTCGTACCCCAAACTCGAACACACTATGTTCGTTTAAGGGTGGTCGATAGATAAAATGTATACCTAACGTATACAAAGTTACGCTAAGAGAGATAAGAAGGGATCTCGAATAGTATGTCTCACTTCATTCAGTCTTTTTCTTTTTGTCGATGGGATATAACGGTTTACGAAGATCGTCCGTGAAGGGGTCATAACTATGTATAAACACTTACATATTATATCAGTGACATATATTAGTAAATTTTCATGTCTGTTTTGTTTAATTATCGTTTTTATTTATTACGAATAGTTAATCAAGTCTCACTAAAAATTCCATGTAAAAAACATAAACCTCTCATATATTGGTGAAATTTCCCGGTCAATTAATACAGGACTACTATTAGAATTCATTTGTCAAAACACACTCGAGGATTCTGACACCCGTTGTAAAGGATATAATGTGGAATAAATAGTGTCTGTAGGACCTCCCAATCATAGTGAGACGAGAAGGAGGATACCTGTTCCTTTATGTCTCAGACCGACTAATTTATTGTATAAGTTCCATTGGACCCTTTCATATTCTTAAACTTGTTTTAGTCTCATTCAAGTTTTGGACATTCCAAATCCGAATATTACATCCCAAGGGTCTTCGACAATTAAAAAAAATTTCACATACGACGACGACGACGACGACGAGTCCGCGTAGTCAGCACAGGCTGAGACACGCTGGGGTGTCTGCCGTCGGGTGGTCCGAGGAGGTAGGAACCCTAAGAGGTCCGTTCTTGTGACCTCACCCAACGGTAAAGGAAGAGGTTACGTACTTTCACTTTTCACTTTCACTTCAGCGGGGCAGCACAGGTTGAGAGACTCAGGAGTACCTGACATCGGGTGGTCCGTGGAGGCAGGTACCCTACGAGGTTCGTTCTCATGACCTCACCCCACGGTAACGGAAGAGGAATTTTCACATATTATTTCATATATCACACTAAGGTTTACACAAGTAAAAAATTCACACGTAGAGGTGAACTTCATAAAAGGATCTTCCCGATTACTGTTTAACGGCTTCGACCAATACAAGTCCCTCTCCTTCAGTTCCTCCTCCCTACATTCCTCTCTTAAGGTGCAGGTACAAATGTAGAAATCCGTAATGAGTTCAAACATTTGAGACACGTGTGGAATGGAATTTTTATAGTTGCCGTAAAGACCCAACATCCTACTGTCTACTCGAAAGTTTTAGGAACACTCACAAAAATTTTATGGAAATATTAAAATCTTATGTCAATTGATAAGGATGTCTTGATAATTCCATAACGAATCGTAAGAGGTTATATCATAATATTCTGACGACTATAAAAGGATTAATAAAAGAATTAAGTCGTGCACTAATCGTGAAAGATCCATGAGTCTCTGTGTCCACGAACCCACGGACAAGAGTCGCTTGGAGACTAAATCCTGGACTCCGACTGGGAGTAGACCCCCCTGGGTCACGGGTAGTGGCGGGTGGTTTGAGTCAAGACACCCACGACTCGATAGGAAGTGCCCAGACTCGTAAACGTGTCCCACCCTACTGTCCGCGCCTCTTCGGGAAGAGCCTAGCGCCCTTTCACAGTTTACGTCGAGAGTCCCTGTCCTCCCACCCCACCTGTGTTTTCTCTCCCCTCTGCTCCGAATAGTACGTAAGTCTCCACTTCGGGACCGAGGTCACGAGGACGTCCACCCCTTCCCCCCCTGGTCTGGCACGCGCACACGAATCAACGAGTCAGCACAGGCTGAAACGCTGGGACACCTGACATCGGACGGTCCGAGGAGACAGGTACCTTAAGAGGTCCGTTCTCATGACCTCGCCCGACGGTAAAGGAGGGGTCCCCTTCTCTTTCAATTGTCGTCATTAACTAGTCACTTCGGTAGTCGTGGAACCCCCCATCTGGAGGGTCCCATCTTTCGGTCGGACGTTCCTTTCCACTTTAGGAACCTTACATACGACGCCTAGGTCCACCACCTCCTCCTCCCGACCCCTCCGACAGTGACCACGAGAGGCACCTACGGGCCCTTTGGAAAAACCGATTCGTGAGATGGTTGATTTGATCTTGTCTGTCATGAAATTGTAGACGTCACGATAGTTCCTTTTCAGTTCACACCCTAATTTAGTTTCGACCTCGGTCCACCCAAAGTAGGACAACCACTAAATTGATTGAGTCCTCATCGTCCTCGTCAGTACCCACACAAGTCGGAACACACTACTGCATGGGTCCCCAAAGGTGTGAACGTTGATCAGCTTCACAATGTAATTTTTTGTCATTAAAAAAAAGGAATATTTTGGAAAAAAGGTTATACGTTTATTATAGAATGAGAAGTTTAGTGGGACTTTTATGCTTGCCGAGGACACCCAAGAGATCTCAGTTACTGCAGGTCGTAGAGACTAAGCTCGGGTCTACCTGAATGTCTCTTGTCTCTCTACTCAGACTATGGGTAATAAGCTAAAATTGTAATACTAGAAACACGGAAACCTACTCAATGAGTAAGGGAGGTACGACAAAACAGGAGATCCCTCACCGATGTTTCTCGGTAAACGGTACTCAAACATTCTGAATTGTGATTATACATGAACTTATGTATTGACTTGCGAGTCAACACAGACTGAGAAACGCTGGGGTACCTGATATGTCATGTACTTTAAGAGGTCTGGTCTTATGACCTCACCCATCGGAAAGGGAAGAGGTACCCTAGAAGGGTTGAGTCCCTAGCTTGGGTCCAGAGGGTGTAACGTCCGCCTAAGAAATGGTCGACTCGGTGTTCCCTTTGGGTAAATTTTATGTACTGGAGGTCATTTATTCGTTTTTTTTCTTTTCTTTTCTTTTCTCTCTCTCTAAACGACGTATTTACTTTGTTTCTTACGTCTATGGTGCGAAGTCGGACTTCTAGATACTAAGGGAAACCTAGTGTATTGCGTCCCCCAAAGACCACCTACCAAGTGAGATGTCATGTTCCACGGAGACTTCGGACACACACCCACACGGGGTTGTTATAGTAGTGGGGTTTGTGTGGAACCGAGGACCGAACGACGTGGCCGGAAAGACCGAATGAGGGGATTTTGTGAACCCAAGACACTGGCGACAAGGTCTAAGATTGGGTAGAGGAAAAAGGGGACCCAAGTAAGACCCACCGGGTCTCCTGGTCTGACAGTCCGTTCTCACTGGAGGTGGGGACGTGGGCTTCCTGAAGACTTACAAGTGATTGGTTCGTCAGTTCACAAATACGACCAAAGTAAATATTAAGTCAGACTCTGTGTCATAAGACACAAATTCATTAGGGGTGCAAGTAATTTATGCATCTTATTTTATTGACTATTTGACTATAAAACTATAAGGAACTATTAGTTATGTGTTGCTTTTTATGTTCGCCTCTTCACTGGGGTGACAGAACGACGTAATAATCAAACGTTCGAATAAATTTACTAATGTATTTAACACCTTCTAATTACAAAAGAAGAATAGTTTCGAAAAGAAGTGACTTAGTTCTTATAAATGAGTCTCCGAGTATTTTACAGACCGTATGTGGACGGGTGTCAGTGGTGACCCTCCAGTCGACCCACCTAATAATTGGCCCGAAGTCTTTTCCGGTTGTAGGGGGTCTGTAGTGTCCCCTCGAGAGGTCTACGGACGTAGAGAGCAGCGGTCGAGACATTTAGTAAACTGTGACCCTTTGAGTTGTGATCGTAACGTACATATTCTTCTCCTTCTCGTTCACGGAACAGTCACTACTCTTACCCGTCGAGGAGTCTGAGTGTCTGTGTTTGTTGTTTCAGTACCAAATAGATGTTGTTTCATCTGTTGGTCACTGACCCTCCCCACTATATTCCCATCTCCTAATTCTCCATGTTCATAATATTTTATTCGATGCTCCTATATAATATGTTACACCCCTTATCTAGGTTATTAGATATTATTGATATTTGTCATATTAGAAATTTTTAACACTTAGTGATATGACTTATGAATATAACGTATCGTTGATATAAGTTACTGTTCTTTTAATTTTTTTTTCTTTTTACGACGAAGACTCGTTAGACTCATTTCTTTGTTGGTGACTTCGAACTTTCATCCTACAAATGACACAATATACACAACGATAAGCGGGAATCTCCAACTGTCTGGAAATAAATTCACGCGAAGGGTCCATCGAGTTTACCATTCTTAGACGAACGTTACGTCTCTGGATCCAAGTTAGGGACCCAACCCTTACAGGGGACCTCCTCCCTTACCGTTGGGTGAGGTCATAAGGACGGACGCCTTAAGGTACCTGTCTCCTCGGACCGCCCGATGTCAGGTACCCAACGTCTCTCAGTCTGTGCTAACTCACTGTGTGTGTGTGTGTGTATGTGTGTGTGTGTGTGAAAATAATCACACATAGATAAATCTTTTCAAGAGACATTTTCAACACACTCAGTTTTTTGTTTCACATTTAATCCTTCACTACTCGGACCACCCCGTACGTGCACCCCATTCCCTTAGGGGTGACCTGACCCCGGTCCGACCAGAGCCCGCTGTTCTCGAGCTCTCGACCCATAGCCAGTTGTGTCCCCTTTTCGCTAGATCGAGTAATCTTCTTTGTGCGTAAAGTAAGGTTCAGTAAAGTGACAAGTGAGTCGAAGAAACGGTAAAGAGGGGTTACGCCAAGCAGACCCCTGACAAGACGAGTAAGATCAGAAGAACCACTACAAAGATTTCGTGTTCTGTTTACGTCGCAAATACCCAGAAAGTGCGAAACAGAGCCCGTGGTAGATACACCGACGACGACGGGATCGACAAAACAAAATAACAGAATAGGATTGTTGTTTGTATGCTTCACTCTCAGTGTTCAGGGTGAATTTCCTTACCCTGTGATTTACGTCTGTAAACGGGTTCTGACTTTTCGATCCTTCACCCTATCGATTCCCATTTTAATTCAGACTCATTGAGTCTAACGCCTCTTCCGTTACCGTTGGGTGAGATCATGAGAACGGACCTTTTAGGGTACCTACTCCTCGGACCATCCGACGTCAGGTAGCCCAGTTATTCTCAGCCTGTGCTGACTCGCTGAAGTGAAAGTGAAAAATGAAAGTACGTAACCTCTTCCTTTACCGTTGGGTGAGGTCACAAGAACGGACCCCTTAGGGTGCCTGCCCCCTCGGACCACCCGACGACAGATACCCCAGTGCGTCTCAGTCTGTGCTGACTGCACTGAATCGTCGTCGTTGTCGTTGAGTCTAAATGTACGGTGACAATCGTATGGTACAATGAAGGGATGGTGGCACATGGGACCTCTCATTATGGTTACCAACACCAGTGACTCTCACTTGAACTGAATCAACATTTACATATAACGTTTGTGATCTGGATTTTTTTTAAAAAAAATTCATATTGACTATACGATTTCTTCCTGTATTTTATACTAATATATTTACGATTTAATTTTAGTGTTTATCTTCTTTTTGTCAACTTCCGTTTTGTACTTATTACTTGTTTCAGTTGTCATCTTTTGACACTGTATATATCATCTGTAATTAAGTCAATGTAGGTGAAACTGACAGTTACCAAGTTACATGGTCAATTTTATGTCTCTAACAGTGTCCAGTCTTTTGTACTAGGTTAATACACGACAGATGTTCTTTGGGTAAATTTTATATTTCTGTGAATATTTAATTGTCATTTATCTACGTTTTTATATGGAACTATTGTGATTAGTTTTTTTCGTTCTCTTGATATAATTAAAGTCTTTCTCGTCTGAAGTTACATTCTTTTCAATAATCTTTGATTCTCCCTTTAATTTATTACTATTTCCTCAGTCGTGAGATTCTTCTACGTTACTAAGAATTATGTATACATGAATTGTTGAATTGATGTACCTCGGTTCGGACCATCTTGACTTTCCTCTTTATCCACTTACGTGATACCACCAACCTCTGAAGTAACGAGGAGAAAGTCTTTACCTGTCTAAGTCGCCGTCTTTTAGTAATTCCTGTGTCTCCTGAGTTGTCGACCTATACTTACTGTAGATGTCCATCCGTCGACAGCCCGAAGGGACCACCGTGTCACTGTTTCCTAAGCGGACGTTACGTTCTCCACGCCCAAATTAGCTAGGGACCCAACCCTTCTAGGGGACCTCTTTCTTTACCGTTGGGTGGGGCCATAAGAACGGACTCTTTAGGGTACCTACCTCCTCGGACCCCCTGATGTCAGGTACCCCAACGTTTCTTAGTCTGGTTGATTTGTTGTTGTATCTGATAAGGTAGGTTGTTGTAGTCTTATGTGAATAAAGAGTTCGAGTAAATTCTGCAAGTAGGTGTATCTGGTGTAAAACCCGGAATTTTGTGTGACACTGTTTAAATTTTCTTACCCTTAATATGTTACAGATGAGAGTTTGGTGTCCTCTTAATGTAATCTTTAGTTGTGTTTTTTCCTTGACCTTCTAAGGATTCATTCATCTTTAATCTGATGTGTGAAGACTTATTGTGTACCTAGTGTTTCTTTAAGTTCTCTTTAAATTTTTATAAAACCTGATTTAACTTTACTTTTGGGTTAAATAGTTTTAAACACCCAACGTTACTTTACGATTTTCCCATTAAATACTATGACTTACGTCTGTAATCTTTTCTTCCTTTAAGATTTTAGTTATTAAATCCAAAGACCGTGTCCTTTGACCTTTTTCTTCTCACTTAATTTACGTGACATTCTTCTTCTTCTTTTCTTTATTATTCTTAATCTCGTATTTAGTTATTTCATCTTTTGTCCTTTAGTTATCTCCATCTAGTTTCTTCGGTACTCACCTGAGAAATTTTGACGTTCTACAAGAATCCGACGTGAATTTCTTTAAACTTCAAGATTTACGAAAGGAAATTTTTTTTATTTCTTTTATTTGGTTGGTTCATAATTGAGTTTTCCAAAAATTTTAACGTTACTTACCGATGGATCTTTGGTCTTTTGTGCATAATTTTTATTTAAGTCTTATTTACTTAGTCATTGATGATTTTCTTACACCAATAATTTAACTTTTTCGGATTATTTCAGTTCTAGACCAAAAACCTAGTTTTGCCCATATGGAGTACTTTTTGTTACTTATACTTTTTTCAATTCTTGTATCTATTTGGATTATCCGGTACCGTCAATAAACATTTCCGTCTAGTTTAGAGAGAACCTCGAATTTACAATACCGGCACACATCAGAATAATAAGTAATCGTTTAAGACCCCAAGTCGAAAGTTAAAATACTGGAGAAAGTCCAGTTAGATAATGTTCCTAAAATTAGAGACGATCTCCTTTTGAAGATCTATCCACGAGAAGGTTTACCACCGGTGATTAAAATTAATTGTAACTTCTTTTAATTTTTAAGTGAAGAGGTCGACGAGTTGTCAGTTAAAACTTGTTTAATTATAGTTAAGTTCAAATTTTCCATCAGAACGGTAACGAGTTATCAGTGTACACTGATCGACGAGGGTATGACCTGTAGTGTCTACTATTATAATACCGTGTTTTAAAATACCTTCTTGTGACAAGGTCTTGTTGACCATTAATTGTTTAGAAACCCCCGAATGAAGAATTCTGACCAGAGGATTAAGTACTCTCAACCGATGTAACGAGCAGACATTATTCATCATGTATAGTGTATGAATCCTTGTAAGAATATTTAGTGTAGGTGATCGTAGAAATATTCTCAAACGGTCGATGTTTAGTCTTGTACAGGATCTGACTACGAATCATTCTGACGGAAACCAACTGTGCTTTCATAGACTTGATTTTTGTCGAGTTTGAATTTGAGAGTCTAGGACACAAAGAGACATATAAGGGTTCTGTGTCTTTCTTTACAGATACGTTTATCAGTAAATCAATTCCGTTACCTATGTAACGACGATGGATTACATTATTTTTATGGTACCTAATTTGTGAGGTTGTCTAAGTAAATGTCTCAACACGTTGTAAACTCTGTACTTAAACTAGGACATCACCTCCTTTAAGTGTTTAGGAGAGTAGGTTCTTTACACGTTATAACATATAAGTAATTAAGTAAGTAAATTACGTGAGTAAATTAATTAAGTAAGTTAATTAACATATAATACTCGACCCGTGAGAGAACAGAATTTCTCTGCCCTTATGGTCTGATCAAATGGACGGAGGATTCTTTGGATATACGTCCAGTTCTTCGTTGTCAATCTGGGTCTGTACCTTTTTGTCTAACCAAGGTTTAACCCTTTCCTCATACAGTTCCGACATATAACAGTGAGACGAATAAATTGAATATACGTCTCATGTGGTGTACTGCACGACCTGTCCTACTTCGTGTTTGACCTTAGTTGTAACGTCGCTCTTTATAGTTATTGGAGTCTATGCGTCTACTGTGGTGGGAATACCGTCCTTCGTTCTCCTTGATTTCTCGGAGAACTACTTTCACTTTCTCCTCTCACTTTTCCTTTTTCGACCGAATTTTGAGTTGTGAGTTTTTTAATTCTAGTACCGTAGACCAGAATAGTGAAGTGTCGTTTATCTACCCCTTTGTCACCTTTGTCACTGTCTAAAATATAAAACCCCGAGGTTTTAGTGACCTCTACCACTAACGTCGGTACTTTAATTTTCTGCGAACGAGGAACTTTCTTTTCAATACTGTTTTGATCTGTCGTATAATTTTTCATCTCTGCAGTGAAACGGATGTTTCCAGACAGATCAGTTTCGATACCAAAAGGGTCATCAGTACATACCTACACTCTCAACCTGGTATTTCTTCCGACTCACGGTTTCTTAACTACGAAAACTTGATACCACAACATCTTCTTCTGAGAACTCTCAGGGAACCTGACGTTCCTCTAGGTTGGGTAGGTAGGATTTCCTTTAGTAAGAACTGATAAGTAACCTTCCTGACTTCGAGGTTAGGAAACCGGTGGACTACACTTCTCGGATGAGTGACCTTTTCTGAGACTACGACCCTTTCTGACTCCCACCCTCCTCTCCCCTGCTGTCTCCTACGCTACCAACCTACCGTAGTGACTGAGTTACCTGTACTTAAACTCGTTTGAGACCCTCTATCACTTCCTGTCCCTTCGGACCACACGACGTCAAGTACCTCAGCGTCTGTCAGCCCGTGTTGACTCGTTGACTTGTCGTTACTGCTACATATGTGTAGTAATGTAGATAGACACATACCCACACACGTATGAGTCACAGACTGAGACACGTTGGGATACCGGACATCGGATGGTCAGAAGAGATAGGTGTCTTAAGAGGTCCGTTCTTATGACCTCACCCAACGGTAAAGGAAAAGGTCCCCTGGAAGGACTGGGTCCCTAGTTTGGACACAGAGGACGTAACCGTCCACCTAAGAAATGGTCACTCGGTGAACCCCTCGGGTGTGTACAGAAATATGTAAATAGGTTTAGGTCTCTTGCATATAGTGGTTCTCACTTGGCATTGTATTTGGTACATGAAACCACTAATATTCTACAGTTGTCTGCAAGTAGTCAAGACTGTTTACATGGTGGACCACTCCCTACAACTGCTACCCCCACCCGACACGCACACACAGTCGTCCCACACATACCCTTAAGACACCTGAAGTAAAACGACACAGGACGATTTTAACGAGACTTTTATTTGTGACAATCCTGTATTGAGCCTTCCTTCTTATTGTGGTCCTCACATCCTCTACCCCAAAGTCAGAATCCCATCGGTCCTTCCGGAGTAACTCTTCCACGTAAAGTCGGTTCGGGACTACCCGTTCCTCAGCACTCCCAAGGTCCCCCTTCCGACGTCCGGACCGTTCCCTCTGTCGGTGAGGTCTCCCGGACACCGGGTTACGGCGTAGTCACCTACGATACAAGCAACGTTTTGTAGATGCGCACTATCTGAGTGGTTGCTTGTTACAATTGTTAGTAAGTCGTCCCGGAACGAACCTAACGTGTCCGAAAACTCCTCCGGAGAACACCGGGTAGTCTTTCTCCCCTGTGTATTTCTAGGAAGACCGTACAGGTGGAGGTCGAAGAGGACATCTCCCGATGCGAATGGCAGACGGTGAAGGTGAGAACGGGAGGAAGACTCCAAAGGAGACGAGCAAACCTCCTTTCTTCGTAGTCGGTCTAGTGACTGATGTATGTTGGAACGTCAGTGTAGAAGACTAATCTCTCGTGTCAGGACCTCGGAGGGGACGAGGTCGGACACAACTAAAGGAAGGTCCGTTACGAGGACGGTGGACGGGACCCGAGTCCTGGGAGACGACGCGGACGATAGGACGTCAGAGTCGTCGTGGACCCGTGGGAGACCGGATTCTTAGACCCACGGGTGAACAGGACGAAGGATGTATGTGGACGTGTCTGGAGGTGGTCGGACCGAGAAGGAGGGGAGAGTCAGACCTCACTGTCCCCCTCCACACCCCGGAACGACCGGGACCACAGTGAGAATTCCCGTCTCGTCTACAATTTGGGTCGGAGCACTATACACGACGTGACTAAGTTACCGGTCGCCAGTGGTGACTCCAGGTTCGAGTCCAAGTTCAGGACTGAGGTGGAGAGAAGGGTCCCGTTCGTACACATACACACACACAAATGAACACACACAGGACTCACAAGATCACACTTGACGAGTTAGTACAGACTGACAAACGTTGGAGTACTTGACATCAGGTCGTCCGAGGAGTCAGGTACCTTAAGAGGTCCGTTCTTATGACCTCACCCATAGGTAAGGGGAGAGAATTCCCTAGAAGGGTTGGGTCCTTAGCTTGGCTCCGAAGGACGTGACCGTCCACCTAAGAAATGGTCGACTCGGAGGACTCTGGATCAAGGACAGAAACTTTTATGTCCTGTTATAGATGTCGATAAAGGGTTTGACTGACACGTCTAATTTAGATATGTGAAGTCTCCACCGGTCCGAAGGGAACACCGAGTCGACCATTTCTTAGGTCGACGTTCCTCCCTCTGGACCCAAACTAAGGACCCAACCCTTCTAGGGGACCTCTTCCTTTTCCGATGGGTGAGGTCATAGGACCGGACCTCTTAAGGCACCCGGTAAATCAGGTACCTCAGTGTTTCTCGACCTGTGCTGACTCACTGAAAGTGAAGTGAAGTGAAGTTTCCACCAGTTTTTTGTCATGAAATTACTACAGGTAGTTCTAGGATCGTCTATGGCACCTTCTTACACCCGTCGTGGAGTGAACCTTTCGACGTCTCTCTTCGTCTCTCACACGTCCCGACCCGTCCAACCGTTTCTTTCTGGTTGTCCGGTTCTCGTCGAGCCCTCCCAGGGTCGTCTCGGCCAGTCGGCACCGATGTCAGCCCGTCTCTTCAGCGGTCTCAGCGCTCCGCCACGTCCGTGTGTACAAAGAGTAGTCTCCGGGGCCCCCGGGGCCCCACAACAGTGGACCTAGGGACTCGGTAACGACTTTAGTGGGACCAAAAAGGCGTGTGTGAGTTAGGCAGGGTCACCTACTAGACCCGTGGTGGGAGGGGGGGAGGNGGGGGGGGGGGGGGGGGGTTGTTGGAGTTGTCGCCGTCCGACGATCGAGACCCTCCGAAGACAATACTCGAGTAGTTCGACTGTGAATCGAGTACTTAGTCGACCAAAAAGATAAATTAACCGTCGACCCCATAAAGGGAAGGGGCGACCAGAACCACAACTATAGATCAAAGAGCGTTGTCACGGGAAATTCAAGACCCAACGTCCTGCCACTGTAGTACAAAGAGACTCACGCAATTCAGGGAAGTCACACAGGATGAGAAACGCTGGAGTACCTGACATCGGGTGGTCCGAGGAGACAGGTACCCTAAGAGGTCCGTTCCTACGACCTCACTCAACGGCACGGGAGGAGGTCCCTAGAAGGACTGGGTCCCTAACTCGGACGTAGAGAATACAGAGGATGTAATCGTCCATCCAAGAAATAGGGATCACGGGGGACACTTCGGAATTAGTAGAATTATAACTACGGTAAGACGGATAGTGCGGCGACGGAGACAGGGTCCCTGACCCTATGGTAGAAGAATAGTCATTAGGAGTCTTGTCTTAACGTTCCCTCTTTAGCCGTCGATGTAAAGACGTCTGTTTCTTTGTCCCTGCGAGTCTTGGGTTTATAGGCAGTTGGTCACTTACCTATTTGTTCTGCACCACGCAGGAATGCTAACTTGTGACGCCCGTTACTTTTCCTACGTCATACTTATTCGTGCCTACTTAGGTTGTCACACGCCTCACTTCCCTCAGTATGGCACAGCACACTAAGACACAGAGACTCTACGGGTCTACTCCGATTTGGTACCTCCGTCCTTCGTCTCGACGCCAACGGCCCGACCTACCCTCGTCCCTCAATGACGACCGTGTTCCCGAGAGAGGACCCACTTCACTTACCAAATTTTGACTTGGTGACACTACCGACGTGTGGGGACGGACAAATAACTTTCTGGTGACTTGGCACGTGAACTTCGTCACTCCAAAAGAATTCACTTAATATAGAGGTATTCCGTGAGTCTCCCCGAAGGGACCCCCAAGTCACCATTTCTTAGACGGACGGTCACGTCCTCTGTACTCAAGCTCGGGACCCATCCCTTCTAAGGGACCTCCTTTTTGACCGTTGGGGGAGGTCATAAGAACGGACCCTCTAGGGTACCTGTCTCTTCGGACCACCCGATACCAGGTACCCCAGCGTTTTCTTCAGCCTGTTGAATCGTTGATTTGTTGTTGTCGTTTCGCAGATCTTTTATTTTGCTTGGACTCTGAGGTCCTCACACCCGACTTACTCCCGTCGTCGGTCCTGCCGACCCGAGTTGGCCGGAAAGGAACGTGTGGACCCGGAAGGACCCACGTGTGACTTCAGTAAGTCTCTGTACGGGAACGGTTGTTGGGCGGACTGTTGGTCGTGTTACGTCTGAAGTACCGGGAGGTTCCCCAGTCTAAGGAGTGCTCGCTAGTGTCTCCGTCGGCTACTTCGGCTCTCTGAGTCTTTCGGGTCCCCGGTCTTCGGACCGGACCCGCCCTCGACAGAAGGGACGCTAGGTGCACCGTGTAGTAGCGTTCCGATTTACGCTTCGGAGACAGGTGAAGTGAAGTGGAGTGGTAAAGGTACTTAAGACAGTGATTTCTACTACTTATGACCTCTAGTCAAGAAGTGGACCGAGGAGGGGCGACGGGGACCTGGCCCGTTTCGTGTTCCGTCCCCTTACTCGAAAAGTAGACTCCCCGAACGATATTGATTCGAAGGAACAAACGTTCGTGCAACTGTAGTCTGAACGAACGACAGTCTTAGTTATACGGGGGTGTGACCGAAAACATTACATCCCGGACCCTAACCAGTAGACTTGGTTTTGACACACAAACTGTACTGAAGACACTGTGTACATTGGAAGGTCCGTCAAAGAAATTTGTAGGTAGTGATACCTATGGTTTAGACTGGTAAGTGTTTAAGGTCCGAGTCAGTATATATACTGACGTATATGAGTGTGTGTACAGTCTTAGGGGTCCCCCAATATTTTCGATCTGGGGAGGACAAAGGTCTTACAATTGAGTTTTACGTACTAGTAATGTTACACCGTTACGTATAAGCTTTACCAGATAAAATCTTGCCGAAGAAAAATTTTGTGTAAAGGACTGAGAAAGAAATCAAAATTTTGTCAATTGTTAGTGTTTATCCTTACGTAAAATTAAAATTTACAAGGTTAAATCATTCTTGCATAAAGTAGATATTTTATCTTAAACGTGAATTGGTTTGATTGTTCAATATGGAACTCCAAACATGAGACAAGGTGATAGAACTTAAAATTTGTGTTTATTTTTAAGATTCACCAGTGCATTCTTATTGTCTGATCTTGATTTTATACGATGTATAAGGAGTTACTAACTAACCTTATTTGTTATTATCGTGGTACTACACATTTTTGTTTTATCTTACGGAAGAATTATTCGACGATACTTCTTGGATAATCCGTTTATGGTGGAGACAAAAGAAAACCGTCTTTAAGGGATTATCGAGTCAACCATTTCTTAAGTGGATGTTTCGTCCTCTGGGACCAGACTAAGGACCCAACCTTTCTAGGTGACCTCTTCCCTATCCGACGGGTGAGGTGATAAGAACGCACAGGGAACACCGAGTCGAATTGTTAGGAGGACGTTACATCCTCTGGATCCAATCTAGGGACCCAACACTTCTAGGACCTCTTCACTTTCCGATGGGTGAGGTCATAAGATCGAACCTCTTATGTACCAAGACATATGAGGTACCCCAGTGTTTCTCAACCTCACTGAAAGTGTTGAGTGTTGTTTTCGTGACTTGTGTGATTCCGTTTTAGTCAGGTATCCTTAGATCCCCATAAACTGTGTCGTAGAAGAGTTCCTCTTACGAGCGACGTCTTTTGCACCTGTCTGGGTCGTGAAGGTCTCTCCTTTTCGTTCTTGTTGTTGTTTCGTCGTTCTGTTTGTCGTTGTTTATTCCTTTTTCTTTGGTCCGGTTCCGACCAAGGAAGGGTACTAAGTGTCGAGCGAAGCGAGCACCGTCTAATGGAAACGGTTAGTCACTCCCTTCCTAAGTCAAGGGTGCTACCGAGTCTCTTTTTGGAAGTCTAATTGGACCCTAGCCGAGCCAGGAGGAGAGGATGTCGGTGTTCTTGTCGGGTCGTTGCATCTGTCTCGGACACCAGGACCCCACCGTTTGTCGATAAGGTCTGGTAGGTGGGATCGACCCGAATGACGACTAAATCGGAGGAGACGTTGAGTGTGAAGTTAAGACAGTTGGTGGTTTCTCGGGGGGTGTACCTACTCGTAGTGGATGTAATAAAGAGGGCATTAGCAAACACTAGTTATTTACATACAATTAGTGCTAAGTTTAGGAAGACACCAGTCAGGGAAGAGACCCTTGGGTCGTCCCCCACAGTACCGAGTCGACCTGGAAGTGTAAGAACCCTCATAAAACATATATAAAATCTTGATCGTATAGATCTCTTGAACAGTCTGTCTACTACCACCTTCCCCTAGTGGGTCGACGGAACTTGCTACGTAATTGGTCATTGAGACACCACGGGACTGAGTGACTGGAGACCGTAAAAGTGCATTCAGTACGTGTATTTGTTACTGACAATTTCTGACTCCGGGTCGGGGTTCACTGGTCAAGAAGATGTCCGGTCGTGTAACTTTGGGAACCCCCACTAGGGGTACCCTTGTGAGTTTTAGGTACCCAGTCCGAGACGTCTTCCCATTCTATAACGAGTGTATGACCCTAATGTATAATACTAATTGTATATCTCTTCTCGATCTTTATGCCTTCTACTGGTCATGTAGTCTTGAGGTACAGAGACTAGTCTAGTCCCTGAACCATAATTATCCCGTTGAGAACCCGGTCATTTCATTAAGTGTGAATCCAATGGAGGGTAGGGTAGATTTTCGTATTTGGTCTTTCAATTTTTCAAAGACCTTCCTGTCAAAAAACTTGAATCATACTTTCTTTTCACTTTTCACCTTCAATTTCAGTGAGTCAACACAGGCTGAGAAACGGTTGGGGTGTCTGATATGTCAGGTACCCTAAGAGGTCCGGTCTTATGACCTCACCTCTAGGGGGAAGAGGTCCCCTAGAAGGGCTGGGTCCTTAACTTGGGTCCAGAAGGTGTAACGTCCACCTAAGAAATGGTCGACTCGGTGGTCCCTTCGGGTGGTCCCTTTAATCATATTTAATCATATATACTCATACATACACACATAAGTTACCTGTTTCTACTAAGGACTACTCTATCCATAAATAAAATAAGTGTATTCTTTAATTTTTTCTCTTACGGACCCTGGTCAAGAGTCAATAGACGTCCACTCTGTGAGTAAAGAGAGCCAGTCGGACAATGTCGATACGAGTGTCACGAGGGACTCCGACGGAAAAACGGTCAAGAGATGTACGTAAAGTCGAGTTGGTAGACCTTTCCTTTATTACGATAATGTGTGACGACAGTATAGGTATTCTTTACGTGTCACTCAATCCGACTTCGTGTCCCTGGTCGGTGATAAATACCGATCTTTAGAGACATCGGAAGGAACTAATCAAAACCTAATTTTTACGAAATTTGATACAAGGGACAGTAGACAGAAATACCAGAAAGTAGCGATTTATTATGTTAACACACTCAACATTGGTGATCTTACGATTTTCTGTGTCTTCGGGGGATTCAAGAGGCGTTCCTAGTGCGGTACACTCGTTCCAACACGTTTTGACGTGCCGACAGGAGGTACGTTCGTAGTCTCACTAATTTCTGTGCCCAAAACATGTAGATTCAAGAAAAACACCACGGGTTGGTCAGTCGACTGAAGTTCCTCTTTCTCCTTCTTACAGGAACCTCCTCTGTTCTCACACTCCCCACCCCCTGTCAAGTGGTAAACAAGAGTCCAGGTTACTTGTACCGAACCTAGGTCCGAGACAGGGAATATCCTACTGTCGAAACCCGTCCGACTTTTGAGACAGATTAGAAACTAAGGAGAATAAGTGTTACCCTTGTCTCTCGGAAGAACATCACAATTATATATACGTTCTCATTACGTCACTTAGACTAACTTCTTTATGGACCGGACCTTAATTTCGTTCACGAGTAAAATTATAGTTATAGTGAGGGATATAATTACCCACGTAAAAGTACAATAAACTTTGATAAGTTTTACGGAGTAACTACGTGTGATATATAGTATGTGTACGAGGATACCACTTTTTCAACTTACGTGGACCTGAAGAGACGTTACCTTTAGACGGAAGTTACATTCTCTGGACCCTAGTTGAGGAACCAACCCTTCTAGGGGACCTCTTCCCGTACCGTTGGGTGAGGTCATAAGAACGGACCTCTTAGGGGTACCTCCTCCCTCGGACCACCCGACGTCAAGTACCCTAACGTTTCTCAACCTGTGTTGACTCGTTGATTCGTGTGTATGGTGTAAAAACGAGGTATTGTTGGTTTTTACCTCGTGTCTAATATTCGTCCTAAAAAGTTTTACTACCGAGTAACCATGGGTCCATGTAACTCGTAATCTTCTTAAAATACAAGTCTAAAAAGGGGTTTTGACACCAAGTCTTCAACCTCCTCTCGTTAACCATCTAATTTTCTACCAATCAATCGTAGTGATTGAGTTACCCGTACTCAACCTCGTTTAAGGTCCTCTGTCACTTCCTTTTGATACTGGTTGGATCTGTCGTATAATTTTTCGTCTCTGTACTGAAACGGTTGGTTCTAGGTAGATCAGTTCCCATACCAAAAAACCATCAGTACATACCTACACTCTTAACCTGATATTTCTTTCAAAACGTCGGTTCTTAACTACGAAAACTTGACACCACAACCTCTTCTGAGAACTCTCAGGGAACCTGACGTTCCTCTAGGTTGGTCAGGTAGGATTTCCTTTAGTCAGGACTTACAAGTGACCTTTCTAACTACGACTTCGACTTTGAGGTTATGAAACCGGTGGACTATACTTCTCGACTGAGTAAACTTTTGTGGGACTACGACCCTTTCTAACTTCCGTCCTCCTCTTCCTTTACTGTCTCCTACTCTACCAACCTACCGTAGTGGTTGAGTTACCTGTACTTAAACCCATTTGAGGTCCTCAACCACTACCTGTCCCTCCGGACCGAACGACATCAGGTACCGCAGTGTTTCTCAGCCTGTACTGACTCACTGACTTGACTTGACTTGACGCACTCCCTCTCCCTCCGGACCGCACGACGACAAGTGTCATGTCCTGAAGTGTTTACTCGTTGTTCTGACTTTCTCCCTCTGTCACTCAATTTGTCGAAAGCGTACTTTAGTGGTGTGAAGGGGGTAAGCAGACAACTGCTCCTTGTCACCTTGGTGGTAAAGGGTTCTTGGTGTTTTGACTTTGTCCAGTTTCGAATTCTTACACAGACGAAAGTATACTATCTTTGTCATAATGGTCTCGGATGGGTAGACCCGTTCTCGACCTTTACACCCTACACTCTAATGATTATAATTTTTCTTTTTTTCGTCACCTTTCTTGTGTACTTACTTTCTACTAATTTTACGGTGTCCTTAAACTTTTCAATCGAGTTGTATTTTCCTTAAGAGATTGGTGATAGGTTGATTTCTGTTACCGTTGTCACCGGTCTTGGAGTACCATGTAGACAGGAGTATGGACTGTGTAGGTTCTCGTTCAATGGATGACACAAATGCCCGGGGTGTTGGAATAGGTGTGCGCGTAGTATAGACACTGCGCAGTACCGGGGAGGTACGGGACTTCTCGACCTTGGCCGGTGTGGAAACTGTTTCGTCTCTACTTTCCCGAACTTTGGTTTCTTTCCTCTTCGACCAACCCCACCTGAAACTTTGGTTCTAGTTTGTTTCTCACGTACTCTATTTCCTCTGTAGACTTGGTACTTATTAACGGTTTACTCTCCCAATTAGACGTTTGATGAGTCACCTTGTACTATGTTCCAGTGTCATATTAATTATAAGAACTGGAAGTATCAACCTTCAGTTGCAACCTATCTTACCTACAATTGGGGACTGAAATAAAATCATATGTCATATATCATACTCTACCAACCTACCGTAGTAGCTTGATACCACAACCTCTTCTGAGAACTCTCAGGGAACCTGACGTTCCTCTAGGTTGGTCAGGTAAGATTTCCTCTAGTCAGGACCCACAAGAAATCTTCCTTACTACGATTTCGACTTTGAGGTCATGAAACCGGTGGAGTACGCTTCTCAACTGAGTAACCTTTTCTGAGACTACGACCCTCCCTAACCCCCGTCCTCCTCTTCCCCTGCTGGCTCCTACTCTACCGACCTACCGTAGTGGATGAACTACGTGTACTCAGACTCACTTGAGGCCCTCTACCACTACCTGTCCGTCCGGACCACACGACGCTAAGTACCCCAACGTTTCTCAGTCTGTGCTGACTCGCTGACTTGACTTGACTTGTCTTACTTAAAATTCACTACCCGAAAATTCTCTAAAAACGTCAATTTAACGTTAGACACTTTGATAGTTTGATAAGAATGACTATATAAGTGTGACATTCTGTCTTCACCGGTTTGGTAGAGTTTGTGCATACAAGGAAGTATACATATCTCCGTGTCCCCAAGGCCCCGTGGACCGGAAAGACTACTCCGACTTCGACCAAAACGGGTAGGAGGTTCATGGCCACGCGAGGACACTATGTCCGGACCCCACTTCAACCCAAAATCCAAACAAGTCAAAAATTTCAAAATTTAGTTATACCTCTCATAAAAGTAATGAAACTTTGTTTTGCACGATAGGGGTATTTCGGGGACGTGGTTAGTGTCGAACCCCAGACATCAGTAAAATTCGGAAATCTAAACCAACGAAAGTTTAGATACCCGCATCCGGTAAGGAAATACCAAAAGTATGTGTTTCACGTGCATAGTTATTTAGAAGTGTCTCCCGACACATACGTACGTACACACCCACGGACATACAACTCAACGAGTCAGTGCAGACTGAGAAAAACGCTGGGGTACCTGCCATCGGGGGTCCGAGGAGACAGGGACCTTAAGAGGCCCGTTCTTATCACCTCACCCGACGGTAAAGGAAGGGGTCCCTTAGAAAGGTTGGGTCCCCCACTTGGGTGTTGAGGACGACGTAGAAGACATTACGTCCGTCTAAGAAATGACGACTCGGTGACCCAATTCTTGTCGTTTGAACTTTCACAACCCTTAATTATTCGAATTAAAATAATCGTATATGTCGTGTATTCGATGAGGGGTAACCTGTTGTATAACCTAAAAACCTCGATCTCCATCCTTGAATACTAACTATAATTTAAGTCTTTTCAAAAATTAATCCTTTATATACTGATACCATACAAAGTTGCAATCTTTAAGTCTTATACAATGATTCACCAATTCTTTTCCGGTCGAATATAATAACCGGAAGAAATCTTGTACATTACTGAAGACAAAGGCATATACGGTACGAATGTGTCATGTCATGAATAATAGGTAAATTTGTAAATGGGAAGTAAGAGGTCAGAAGGTACGTATGAACATGTAAAGTTGATCTGTATCTGCCCGCGATATTTTACAGGATCGAAGAGAAAACCGAATAATAATACGTTAGGTAGTGAAAAATAAAATAATGGATTACTACTGGACGTTTCCCTTATCAGTATTGAGGGGGTCGAAATCAATCTCTATTAGAGACGTATATTTTGTTCCAAATATCGAGGAAACCGACGAAGTCCTCCTATGTTTCGGTTCTACAGTTGATAAGACCCGTGAAAAGAGTAAACACTATGGAACATTCGTGTTTCCTTAGAGGGTCCACAATCCTTTCCTGACGAAAGAAAGTTTGCACACCTTTATTCGTTACGAAGGTTTTTCACGTATTTGTCGAGGGAACCTAAAATTTAACGAACAAATTAACTACAGAAAATTAGTGGGATTCACGAAAGTCATTTAGTGGATTCTTCAAAGTCGCATAAGATTAGGTTAGGATTAGGATAAAGGTACGGTAGACATCCGGAAGAGACTTCCAGACACCTCGAAGTGACACAAGAAATTAAGGTGAGCTTAAACGAACGGACTGTCACACACGAGTCAAGTCAAGTCAAGTCAACCAGTCAGTACAGGCTGAGAAACGCTGGAGTACTTAACGTCGTGCGGTCCGGAGGGACAGGTAGTGGTAGAGGGTCTCAAGTGAGTCTGAACACAGGTAGCTCAGGCACTACGGTAGGTCGGTAGAGTAAGAGACAGTAGGGGAAGAGGAGGACGGGAGTTAGAAAGGGTCGTAGTCTCAGAAAAGGTTACTCAGTTGAGAAGCGTACTCCACCGGTTTCATGACCTCGAAGTCGAAATCGTAGTAAGGAAGGATTCTTTAGGGTCCCGACTAGAGGAAGTCTTACCTGACCAACCTAGAGGTACGTCAGGTTCCCTGAGAGTTCTCAGAAGAGGTTGTGGTGTCCAGTTTTCGTAGTTAAGANAGAGTGTAGGTATGTACTGGTGTCCTTTTTGGTATCGGAACTGATCTACCTGGAATCAGCCGTTTCATTACAGAGACGAAAACTTATACGATAGATCCAACCAGTATTGAAAAGAAGGTTCCTCATTCGTAGAAAACTTTAGTACAGACGTCAGTGGTAGACGTCACTAAAACCTCGGGTTTTTTATTTCAGACTGTGACAAAAGTGACANCCTTTTTGGTATCGGAACTGATCTACCTGGAATCAGCCGTTTCATTACAGAGACGAAAACTTATACGATAGATCCAACCAGTATTGAAAAGAAGGTTCCTCATTCGTAGAAAATTTTAGTACAGACGTCAGTGGTAGACGTCACTAAAACCTCGGGTTTTTTATTTCAGACTGTGACAAAAGTGACAAAGGGGTAGATAAAGGGTACTTCACTACCCTGGTCTACGGTACTAGAAACAAAAGACTTACAACTCGAAATTCGGTTGAAAAAGTGAAAGGAGAAAGTGAAAGTAGTTCTCCGAAAAATCAAGGAGAAGTGAAAGACGGTATTCCCACCACAGTAGACGTATAGACTCCAATGACTATAAAGAGGACCGTTAGAACTAAGGTCGAACACGAAGAAGGTCAGGTCGCAAAGAGTACTACATGAGACGTATATTCAATTTATTCGTCCCACTGTTATATGTCGGAACTGTATCAGGAAAAGGATAGACCTTGGTCAGACAACAAGGTACAGGTCAAGATGGACAACGAAGGACTGGACGTATGTCTAAAGAGTTCTCAGTATAAGATTATTCTAAAAAAAACGTAGAACAAGAATATGAAATTGTTTGATAAAACCTCTAAAAGGTACAAGTCAATTCACCGAGTCAGTACAGGCTGAGAAACACTGAGGTATCTGACGTCGTGTAGTCTGGAGGAACAGGTAGTGGTTGAGGGTCTCAAATGGGTTTGAGTCGAGGTAACTCGACCACTACGGTAAGTTGGTAGAGTAGGAGACAGTAGGGGAAGAGGAGGGCGGAAGTTAGGAAGGGTCGTAGTCCCAGAAAAGGTTACTCAGTCGAGAAGCGTAGTCCACCGGTTTCTTAACCTCAAAGTCGAAGTCGTAGTCAGGAAGGTTACTTGTGCATCCACAAGTATCCAGGTAGGCACAGAGATGTTTATTGGGTGAAAGTGATGAAAATGATCGACTCATTATAAGGTAAAATATATAACGGCCCATCCTTGTCTCTGTTTCGGGTATCACTTGTCTACTCACCGGAACCCCCTCCCCCTACTTAACCTTCTAACCCTAATTGTATACATATAACAGGACACATTTTGTCCCGTCGGTCACCCTTGGGTTTTCCGTCTCTCGAGTCGAGTCACGAGATGTCACTGGATCTTCCGACCCTACCGTCCCATTCAAGTTCTCCCTCCCCTGTATAAATATGTATCTCTACTGGGTGAAACAACATCTCGTCTTTGATTGTGTGGTAACATTTCGTTGATATATGGGATTAAATGTTTTAGTCCATCTATAAATACAGGATTGTACTTTTAGTGACGTCTACCACTGATGTCGGCACTTTAATTTTCTGTGAAGGGGGAACCTTCCTTTCAATACTGGTTGGATCTGTCATATAATTTTTCGTCTCTGCAATGAAACGACTGTTTCCAGGCAGATCAGTTCCGATACCAAAAAGGTGATCAGTACATACCCACACTCTCAACCTGACATTTCTTTCGACTCTCGACTTCTTAACTACGAAAACTTTACACCAAAACCTCTTCTGAGAACACTCAGGGAACCTGACTTTCCTCAAGGTGGGTCAGGTAGGATTTCCTCTAGTCAGGACTCACAAGTAACCTTCCTGACTGCAACTTCGACTTTGAGGTTGTGAAACCGTGGACTACGTTTCTCGACTGAGTAACCTTTTCTGGGACTACGACCCTTTCTAACTCCCGTCCTCCTCTTCCCCTGTTGTCTCCTACTCTACCAACCTACCGTAGTGGCTGAGTTACCTGTACTCAAACCCATTTGAGACCCTCAACCACTACCTGTCCCTCCGGACCGAACGACACCAGGTAACCCAGCATTTCTCAGTCTGTGCTGACTCACTGACTTGACTTGACCTACCTGGATCTCTAACAGTATGTTTCACTTCAATTCAGTCTTTCTCTTTTTATTTATAACATACAATTATGTATATACACATTAGATTTTTTACCACATCTACTTGGATAAACATCCCGTCTTATCTCTACGTCTAAATTAATACAAAAATAAACGTAAGTATCAAATCATTGCCTCCAAGGACTCTTCTTGTCTATGAACGAGTCTAGGATGACCCTCAGGAGACTATTCCGGAAAAGATATATACAACGGAGTGATTAAGAGTGCACTGGGATGCTCCAGTCTCAATAGATATTTAATTTCTTTGACTTCCCTTCACCACTTGGTAAACCGGTCATCATTCCCTTCAGTCTAAAGTTGTTCTGAACACACGAAAGTTTCCGACACAGAAAGTAGTCTTAAGGGAAAACGAATGGAATTCTTCAGTAAAATGAGACAAAGAATAAACTTACAGACGGATTCATAGCAGGAAGTACACACTTCTCAAGTACTAAAAAGGAGGTGAACGTTGAGACTTTTTGATGGTGTCGGGATTTTAACGTCGAAGAGGTTTTACGAACAACTGATCGAACCAAGATTTATTTTGTCCACGAATTATAAATAGAAAATAGAAAAAAAAATTGGAAAGTCGTGAAAAAAAACATAAAATAAAATAAAAAAATTATAATTGATTTACTTCATTTATACCTTTTAAAGAATAAAATACTCTTCACAGTCGAAGAGCAGGGACTTTCAATCATATCTTATTTAAACGACGCAGTGTAAAACACTTCCTAAGTACGACTCTTCTTACATTAAAGAGTCTGTAAAAGTACACGTCATCCGTTAAGAGGAACCAGTATTCGAACCACTAGTTCCTTCTGTCTGTAGGTTCTCTGACTTTGTGGGTTTAGTGTGACATTTTTAGTGTCATAGAAATACGAGTGCATCCTTCCATACTTTCCGACTCCACCGGTACACGGTGACTCAAAGAATTTGGTAAAAAATGTATTTAGTATAGTGTAGAAAAACAGATTCATATAACGTTACGGAGAATAAATCCCAAACGAATCTCTATGAGACAGTAATCTTTGTGATAAGTATACCAATCCGGACATTTCTCGAGTGAACGTCTGACGCAAAAGACTTTGATGCACTTACACTTGTCGTGAACAACACGAGAAAAGACGACACCTCTGTGCGAGGGTCAGGAGTCTCAGGAGTCGTCTGCCCGAAGTTAGACTCACCACGGACCCTTTACGTACGGCAGGTTTAAATTGGATTTCGGCAAAGACCTGTCTCGAAAAGTGTCAGTGGTGTGTAAGAGAGACCTTTGTCCTTCAAAGAGGTCATATCGACCTTGATCATAAACTTTGATCCCAGGAGGTAGGTGGGTAGACGAGTCGGGTGGAGAGTAGATCAACGAGGAAGGTTCCAGGTCCTTGCGACGACCCACGAGACTAGGAACTCCATAGGACTGTCAATCACGGTGAGAATCCTACGACTGATAGATGACTCTCTCCACCCATTTGTGATTTGACCACTGGTTTTGTTCTTAATTTAACTCTAGTAAGAAATTTACTCAGTACTCCATAAAGTTCCCTTGAATGGGACCAGACCTCGTAGTTTCTTTATCCTGAAGACACTCACGGAAAGGTTGACTACGGATTTCTTATTTCTTGTGAATTGACCTCCTTCTTCCTACCCTTAACACAAGGTCCGTCTTCCTTGTCGTGAACGTTTCTGCGACTTGTCTTCTCTTCGAGTCGGAATAATACTTTCTTTCTTTGACTACAGTGAGCTCGGACCTCTCAAAGGGGATACTCCGATTTTAACGTCCGTTCCCGTCTGAGGTTCCCGGAGAAGTCAGTATAACTCCTACACCCAGAGGGGTCTCACGATACCCTTATATGACACATTTCCTTACTTTTCTAACCTTGACACGAAAAGTTGGAGGTGAATCCGACGATTTTCATCCTTTTGCCATTCCAACATTCATCAACCGGAGTTGAAAGTGTCTTGGTAGAGACTGGGGAGGAAGAGGTACAGACAAGTACCAAGGGTCTCGGGTTAAACTTGATGGAACGTACCTCCGGGACTGATGAAGACTTCGGGTTAGTTTAGATTCTTATAAGAAAGTTTTACGAGATAACATCGAGTCTGNAATTTACTCAGTACTCCATAAAGTTCCCTTGAATGGGACCAGACCTCGTAGTTTCTTTATCCTGAAGACACTCACGGAAAGGTTGACTACGGATTTCTTATTTCTTGTGAATTGACCTCCTTCTTCCTACCCTTAACACAAGGTCCGTCTTCCTTGTCGTGAACGTTTCTGCGACTTGTCTTCTCTTCGAGTCGGAATAATACTTTCTTTCTTTGACTACAGTGAGCTCGGACCTCTCAAAGGGGATACTCCGATTTTAACGTCCGTTCCCGTCTGAGGTTCCCGGAGAAGTCAGTATAACTCCTACACCCAAAGGGGTCTCACGATACCCTTATATGACACATTTCCTTACTTTTCTAACCTTGACACGAAAAGTTGGAGGTGAATCCGACGATTTTCATCCTTTTACCATTCCAACATTCATCAACCGGAGTTGAAAGTGTCTTGGTAGAGACTGGGGAGGAAGAGGTACAGACAAGTACCAAGGGTCTCGGCTTAAACTTGATGGAACGTACCTCCGGGACTGATGAAGACTTCGGGTTAGTTTAGATTCTTATAAGAAAGTTTTACGAGATAACGCCGAGTCTGTCATTTCGCAGACAGATGTTACGTCCTCTGGACCCAAGTTAGGGACCCAACCTTTCTAAGGGACCTCTTCCTTTACCGTTGGGTGAGGTCATGAGAACGGATCTTTTAGGGTACCCGCCTCCTCGGACCACAGGTACCCCAGTGTTTCTCAACCTGTACTGACTCGCCGAAGTGAAAGAACCTGAAGGGACCAGCGAGTCTACCAATTCGTAGACAGATGTTACACCCTCTGGGCCCAAGGTAAGGACCCAACCCTTCTAGGGGACCTCTTCCTTTACCGTTAGGCGAGGTCATGATAACGGACCTTTTAGGGTACCTGTCTCCTCGGACCATCCGATGTACATCAGGTACCCCAGTGTCTCCCAGCCTGTGCTGAAGCGCTGAAGCGAAGTGAATGGATATAAATTCGGACGTATGCCCTGTCGGGACGAAAAAGTGGATTCTCTTCTTGTATGTTACCTAAGTGTACTTTGCAATTTGACGTTACTTTACCTTATTGGGATTCCAGTGGTTCCGTTTATAAAAAGAGTCTGAAATGTATGACTTTCTTTAGTGGTTAATGAATTTGATGCACAATGAAATGTACAGAATGAGGTTTAAAGATTGCAGAATTCCCTACCACGACATTGATAAGGCACTGTCCTCTAACCTTTTGACCTATTATAGACAGTAAAGACTTCGAAAGATAATAAAATCACACACACACACACGCACACGCGTACGTGAGGGAGTCAGTATAGACTGAGAAACGCTGGGGTACCTGACATCGGGTGGTCCGAGGAGACAGGTACCCTAAGAGGTCCGTTCTAATGACTTCACCCAACGGTAAAGGATGAGGTCTAATAAAGTCATGACGAAAATTTTGATTTCCGTCGGTCAGTAAAATTGTACTGACGTTTAGACCATTGTCGGACATAAAAAGAAAATCAAAAACACAGTCATTAAAAACAAAGTTTCGACCATTGAAAATTATAAAACTGTCAAGTGTGGAGTGACCTGTACGAGGAAGTGACAGTTAATTGATGTGTTTTTTCTGAGGACGGATGCAAAGAAATCTAACAGTAAAAAAAGTACTCTATAATATCAAACAAAAGGATACTAAAGTGTCTTTATCTCTTTTACTTTAATCGTGACTAAAACGATGATTAAATTTTATACCTTAATGAATTACAGAAATTTTATGTACACTAAGAATCTTATAATTTTTGTTTGGGAACTCCTCACTTTTCATACACGTTATTTCCTGTTTCTTACTTACGACAATAATTTGTTTGTTTTAGTCGTTTTTATTGTACATGAACCTTATTGACCCTTGACCTCATCTTCATCCTTTCGTTTATGATTACGTCAACTCGAGACTCCGAGTCCCTTGGACTCTCAACCCCACCCTAATGACTCTTCCCGACAACAGGTCTTACTCGTTCCTGCTCTAGGTGACTCACACATTTAAGTGAAACTATGACTCGGACCGGAGTCCGGACATCCACTACTATGAGGTTACAGAGGAAGTCTTCACCAAATCTTATTACTCTGAGTCTGTGAAGTGGTGTGTGTGTGTGTGTGTGTGTGTGTGTGTGTGTGTGTGTGTGTGTCCTCGGGACTCACGGTTGAATAAGGACACATCATTCGTTACTTTATGGTGAAGGTCGGATGACTCCTTTGAGTGTCACACTACGAAGAGAGAGGTCCGTTCGTTGTGTACCCTGAAGTAAAATTAGTTCAGTCCTTCTTCCCGTTCTTGTCGGGTAGAGTCCCCTCCTTACAGACGTACGTCCCCAGAGTGTCGAGGTGGGAGAGTGTCATTATACGGACGGTGATCCGGAGCCCTCCAGATAAAGAACTCCAGGTCGGGAAAGGGATTTATCGGGACCCTACAAGGATGATACGAAACAAAAAGGAGGGGATGTGGAGAAGGCTGGTCATGGACACGTTTACTAAAAACGTTTCGTGGTCTTAAAGGTAAAGAGGTAATTTTATATTAAACAAGTATCTTATGGAAAGATAACTCCCGAACTTATACACAATCCGTGATGACTTTCACGACTCCTATTTCGTTCTTTTTCAGCCTGGTATTTGGGGAGGAGATGGGAGTTATACAAAACACTATAACTTCGACCTTGAGATGTTTAAGGTAAAGTTACAAGGAGGACAAGAGATGAGTGGAGATTATTGTCGGTTGTGTTACTCCCTGACCTATCTTGATCCTTCCACCTTCTTGCACAAGGAAAGACGGGTAGATGAAGGACAGACGTAGGATACTTGAAGGACAGGCGAGGGTCGACTGAAGGATGGACGACGGACACCTAGACACCTGCGAGATAGAGGAGGAGTACTTGAAGGACAGATGGTGAATGACTGAAGGACGGACCAAAGACACCTGAAGGACAGATGGGTCATCTGAAGGGTAGACAAGGTACACCTGAAGGACAGGTCGGGGACATCTGAAGATAGACGGGTTGTACCTGAAGGACAGACGAAGGACAAGGACAGTCGAACCGAAGTAGGACCGTCACCGTCAACTAAGATCATTAACCGTTATTATCGTCGAATGTCGTTACATGTCCACTGAATGTTTGGGTCGACCTTCCACTGGGGAGGGTTAGGACCGTCATCACCCGGTTCAGGACGAGTCCCCAAACTCGGGTCGAGGTTCGTAGATTTAAAATTACTAGGATTGAAGAAGGAGTCTATACGTCTACTGTAGTGGGAATACCGTCTTTCGCTTCTCCTTGATTTTTCGGAGAACTACTTTCACTTTCTCCTCTCACTTTTTCAACCGGATTTAGACTTGTAAGTCTTTTGCTTCTAGTACCGTAGGCCAGAGTAGTGAAATACCCTTTATCTACCCCTTTGTCACTTTTGTCACAGTCTGAAATAAAAAGTCCCGAGGTTTTTGTGACGTCTACCACTAACGTCGGTACTTTAATTTTCTGCGAATGAGGAACCTTCTTTTCAATACTGGTTGGATCTATCATATAAGTTTTCGTCTCTGTAATGAAACGGCTGATTCCAGGCAGATCAGTTCCGATACCAAAAAGATCACCAGTACATACCTACACTCTCAACCTGACACTTCTTTCGACTCGTGACTTCTTAACTACGAAAACTGGACACCACAACCTCTTCTGAGAACTCTCAGGGAACCTGACGTACCTCTAGGTTGGTCAGGTAAGACTTCCTCTAGTTGGGACCCTAAAGAAACCTTCCTTACTACGATTTCGACTTCGAGGTCATGAAACCGGTGGAGTACGCTTCTCAACTGAGTAACCTTTTCTGAG
>SJYO01037955.1:58076345-58127877 GCA_006410555.1 Capra ibex
CCCCCCCCCCCTCCTAACCCCCGTCCTCCTTTTCCCCTACTGTCTCCTACTCTACCAACCTACCACAGTGACTGAACAACCTGCACTCAAACTCACTTGAGGTCCTCAACCACTACCTGTCCCTCCCGACAACACGACGCTAAGTACCCCAGTGTTTCTCAGCCTGTGCTGACTCACTGACTTGACTTGAAGAAGGAGTCAGGGAGTTGAACTCTAGGCCACCGACGAAGGACGTGAACGATACGATACACAGACCCATAAAAGGAAAAGACAAAAGTCAAAAATTATAGGTTAATTACGTGACATAATTAAGAGAGAAAAGTTAATCAAATACACCAAACACAGGGGATTGGTCCGATATTAATTATTACCATTACTATTTAGACTCATCTTTTTATTTAGACCCTTCCCCTATCCTTCATGTACACTTTCCTCTTATCCGTTAAAATTTACCACCACCACCACCACCCCCCTCACCTAGTCCCTCCAGGAAAACAACTTTCACTATAAATTCTTCTTTTTACAATGCACACTTAATACGTTCATGTTAGTCTGACGAGTCATGTTAGTTTGGAGTCCGTTCTGTCCTAGTATGAAATTTCTAGAACGGAAGTAGACTGGAGGAAAAATATAAGAGAGATCGGACCTGAAAGAGACTTTATCAGTGAGAGATTTTTCATCCAAAGTCCAGGAAACCTTTTAGGGTCTGTACTTAGTAGGGAATCTCCCTAGTGTAGAAACGAGGAGGTCCCCTAGTATTCCGACAAGAGTCCAACTTGAAACGGAGCATCTTTTAGGACCAGTACGACCGACACCTTTACTCGTGGTAAGGTCACCAGGAGTGTCATTTATGACATAACCGGTGTCTCTCACGGATAAACCCTCGACGGTATGTCCCCTCCGTGAATGAAGGTTGTTTTCCTGTGGTCCTCATGGTTTGTGATTGGTCTTGACTCGTAGGGTGACACAGGACAGGGGTACGATGACCGGGGTCTAGAGGTCTTGTGCCTAGTGAGCGAGGTTGTAGAGACCGTATATAAGGTTGTAGCTTTCAGAAGTTAACTGAGAAGGAACATTACTTTTGATTATCGTAGGTTAAGACAATGTCACTTTTGTAGGGACCTACCTCTTAGATTTCTGTTTGTAGGATCTGGAAGGATTTGGAATGGACGGAAATATTATAACTGGTTCAGTAAATGAGAGAAACTTAGAGTCCAAGTAGTGAACTTTTCATTTCCTGTACCTTATGTTAGTTTCAAAATATGAATTTAAAGAGATTAGTAGAGTAAAAAAACCAAACAAATGTTACATTTGGATTATCTTTTTAGACCTGTGTAGTTCATATACGCACAAGTCAACGAGTCGACACGGGTTGATAAAACACTAGTGTACCTAACATCGGACGGTCCGAGGAGACAGATACCTTAAAAGATCCGTTCTTATGACCTCACCCAACGGTAAAGGACGAGGTCCCCTAAAAGGACTGGGTCCCTAGCTTGGGTGTAAAGAACACAGAGGACTTAACCGTCCACTTAAGAAATGGTGATCGTGGTGGACCCTTCGGGGTGTAGTTCATATAATATTTACAATGAAATAACAATGAGTCAGTACAGGCTGACTGAGAAACGGTGGGGTACCTGACATCGGGTGGTCCGAGGAGACAGGTACCCTAAGAGGTCCGTTCTTATGACCTCACACAACGGTAAAGGAAGAGGTCCCCTAGAAGGGTTGGGTCCCAAGCCTGGACACAAAGGACGTAATGTTCGTCTAAGAAACGGAATACTCGGTGTTCCCTTCGGGTTCTCAATAAGACTGGAACAAGATTATTATTGTATGTAAGGTAAGACAGTTAAATTTATAAACGTAATATAAATTAGAATTCATTAATTGTCTTAAATACATTACTAAGTCATGTAATTCAAGGGGTATGGGTGAAAAATTTAGAGGATTATTAGTTACGAGTCCAGATGAAGTGGGTTTTTGAAATAAAAGACATGTTAAAAGGATGTACGAAGGATTCCGACTGGATAAAAGTTGACCATACGGTAGTGACCAAAAGAGTCTATCACTGTAAAAAGAAAATTTTAAGTATAATCGAAACGATTGGTAGACAACACAACCAGGAGGGAAAGACGAGGACAAAATGAAAGGACCGAGTTCTTGTAAAAAGTTTCAGTCAATGTTTAAACCGTTGTAAAGTCTGTCAAGGATCCTAAATAACCCACGTAATCCTTTTGGGAGTTACTGATCCAAAAGGTTTCTTAGGGACCTCAAACACAGACCTTTACTTTGTAGTATGCCAAGTTTGTTCCCGGGGTTCATTCAGAGGTTGGTTCACTCCCTTAAACTTTTGACTTGATTCTTGACACCGTAAATGTTCCAAACGTTATGATGACTTTTGTTCTTTTATTAATCTAAAATCCTCGTCAACATACATAGGATACGTAATTGTGGAATTGTTTGATGTGTTCTCCTCGATTTTAGGAAGGTCTAAGACACGGGTCCTGGTCACTGTCTAAATTATAGAAAAATTTTTCATAATTAGGTTCATATACAAAGGGACCACCGAGTCGTCATTTCTTAGGTGGACGTCACGTACTCTGAGTCCAAGTTAGGGACCCAGCCCTTCTAGGGGACCTCCTCCCGTACCGTCAGGTGAAGACCTCTTAGGGTACCTGTCTCCTCGGACCGTCCGCTACCAGGTACCCCAGTGTCTCAGTCTGTACTGAACCACTGACTCGTGTTAGGTTCGTATCCTGACCGTATTCTGGGAAACTCTTTTAGATTAAGACAATATACGTTGTCTTCTATCAAGGTTTCTTTCGAGTAAATTTCATAACTGTTACCCTCAAAGATTTTTATCGGACAGTCTTTAGAATAACTAATCTGGTAAAGATTTTTATGTCATGAAGTTTTCTTTTTCTTGTAAATCTAATAAACTGTAAGCAGTGATTTCCTTTAGTATGTTTTACATAATCTTATACTTAAAATATAAATAAGTATAGAGTTTTATCTCCAACTCTTCTACTTTATAAAAACAAACACTTACACTTTATGTTAGTAAGTAACGTCATTTTTTCCCTTGAGTCACAATTGTCCTTGAAACCTTTTTGTTTCCACTTATTTTGTTATAGAGAAGTTCCTAGGTGTCAGACCATAAATTTTTTGGATGTTCATTTATTAACACCTTACTTAGGTACAAAAATTTATATTCCCGGATTATATAATGTGTAGTGGGCGATTTAAGGCTCTCCCGAACTATGGCTCCTTCCACCGGAACCCCACCTTTGGTTTCTTCTCGTACGAATGTGAAGTCGCATAAGTTCCTACTAAGTTACCTTAGGTGTATTTGTCGGAACACCCAGGGACACCACGTTGTTACTGGAGTGCTAGTCCCCTTCGTTCTGCCAGGACACTCAAGTTCACGACAAGACTTCAGTGAGTCGAATCCGGTTTTAGGGTGAGAAAGTTCTTAATGGAACCCTTAGTAGACATCTTGCCGCTATTGTTTTATCGAAACCCGTCACGAAACGTTTTATACAAGTATTATCGTAGGTTGTCTCCGACTGAAGCTCTTACCGACACATTCCTTACGTCTTCTAAGAGAGAGTTCATTCTGTTGGTAAACGGACCACTTTTACTGTGTGTGTGTGTGTGTGTGTGTGTGTGTGTGTGGTAACTTTCAGAGATCTTTAACAGGATTCCCGTATTTTTCACCTTTTAGAAAAGAGTATATCTAATAGTGCCTGCTGTCTCATCTTAAGGGGCATGATATGTCATCCAGGAACAACTAATGGATGGAATATACACATATCATCGTACACACACAAGTGGGTTTCGAATACTAAGTGGAGAGAGTATGAAATTATTTTATTTTTTTTTCACTTCCCGAAGGGACTACCAGATCACCGATTCTAAGGTACGAGGGTTACGCTCTCCGGACCCAAGCTTGGGACCAGTCCCTTGATCCAGGGTGTACGGTGTCGATTCTCAGACTTACGGTGTTGTTTCTAGTTTCTAGGGTTGATTCTGGGTCATGTCGGTTTATTCATTTTATTTATTTTTATAAAAATATTTCTCACCCTTTAGTAGATAACTTAATTTACATCATTCAGACATTTTCTTACTATTTTAAACCAACATAAACTCGGGTACCAGATCAGTGTATAATGGAAAAGGGGACGAGTTACACTGGTACGAGGGATACCGGGATTGTGGGTGAGATCCCGATATAAAATTTCAGTCCTCTGTGTTCCGTGGTTGTGGAGAATAGGGGAACCAATACATATATATTTCTATAGGGTACAGGTTCCCGTTCCTCTTCGGGGTTTTTCTGTCATCCTCCCCACTCCAATGTAAATCTTAGTTTGGGATATGGGCGGTCTCTACGAGTCTTCCGAGTTTGTTTTGGAACACGGGTGGTCCTGGGTCCCGGGGGTGTCTCTGACTCGGTCTGGACGGAAACTCCTTACAAACTCACAGAGGTAGTCTCCGTACACAGTCGTCACGGGACGGGGGTCCTGTCCCCGAGACCGACGTCGTCTGGAGCCTCCGCGTCGTATACTCGGGGTGGTATTGGTGGTCCGTCTGTTGGGTGTTTGACCTCTTGTTAATATGGTTTCTTAAAGACGTTACGACGTTTTCAAGTTCCCGGGTGTTGTGTAAAGGGTTGGAATCCTAGGTAGTTTCCCTCACTCTTGGGGGTCCCTTACACTGAAACTTCCGGTTCCCCTAAATTAATGTCTCGAGGTTGTCCTGACCCTTTTGTCTGAGAACCAAGTCAGTCGAGTCAAGTCAGTGAGTCAGCACAGACTGAGAAACACTGGGGTACCTGATGTCGTACGGACCGGAGGGACAGGTAGTGGTTGAGGACCTAAAATGGGTTCGAGTACAGGTAACTAAACCACTACGGTATGTTAGTAGAGTAGGAGACAGAAGGGGAAGAGGAGGGTAGAAATTAGAAAGGGTCGTAGTCACTGAACCACCCGTGTTTGTTTTGGAACGAGGAACCTTCTTTTCGATACGGTATGGATCTGTCGTATAATTTTTCGTCTCTATAATGAAACGGTTGTTTCTAGACATATCAGTTTCGATACCAAAAAGGTCATCAGTACATACCTACACTCTCGAACCGGTATTCCTTTTGGCTTGTGGTTTCTTAACTACGAAAACTTAACACCACAAACTCTTCTGAGAACACTCATGGAATCTGTCGTTCCTCTAGTTTGGTCGGTTAAAGTTTCCTTTAGTTGAGACTTATGAGTGACCTTCCGGACTACGACTTCGACTTAGAGGTTAGGAAACCGGTGGACTACACTTCTGGATTGAGTAAACTTTTCTGGGACTACGACCCTTTCTAACTTCCGTCCTCTTCCCATGTTCTCTCCTACTCTACCAACCTACTAGAGTGACTGAGTGACCTGTACTCAAACTCGTTCGGGACCCTCTACCATCCCTGTCCCTCCGGACCGTACGACGTTAGGTACCCTCGTTCCTCAACCTGTGTTGACTCACCGACTTGTCGTTGTTGTTACACTCACACACATACATAAATGTACATATTTATATAAAAACCGGTATGGTGTACCGTACACATTAGAATTAAAGAGTTGGTCCCTAGTTTAGAGATAGGAAACATAATATTCACCCTTTAGAATTGGAGACCTTACGATCCCTCTGGGGGGGTGGGGGTGGTGTCAAGATATAACGTCTTTGAGATAATTCCTGTCCGTACCCATACGTTCGACTAAACGGAAGACGATTCGGTCGGGGTGGTGAGGAACTCTAAACCACTATCTGTCCCTTCGGACCACACGACGTGAGGTACCCCAGCGTTTCTGAACCTGTACTGAATCGTTGACTTGACTTCTTTGAGGACTACTGTCCTACCTTCGAGATGCGGTCCGAGTCGTCCGACTCTTATTGTCTAGGACCTTGTGGAGGTTGGACCTCGGAAACATTTCATCCCCAAAGTACGAGTCTTGGTTTCAACTCTGTTGGTCCTCGATGATAATCGTGGGTCTCGAGGTGAGTCTCTGTCTCCACAGTGAAACTTTCCTCTTCACATATAGTCAAGGTCGAGGAAATGTCCGTGTGTCTAAAAAGGGTCCTCCTTTTTGTTCAAGATACTTGTTCTTCGAGTGAAATTTCCTTACTAAGATAAACCTTGTCTGACACGTTCAATACGGATTGTCGTAATATGTTTTATTACCCATAAGAACAACGTACGTTAATTCTCTTTCGACTAACGAGATACTGTGTGTATGGTTCTTTGCTTTGTCATGGGGTCGACCGTCAAATCGTCTCTCTCAGTCCCTTTTTCTGTTCTCCTAAGAAGGACGACAACCTCACTAGAGTCATTGACCGGTGTAGGATCAGGACGTTTCGAGAAGATATTCGTTTAATCTGACACCTCGTTAAGTTCTGGTTCGTACGACAATTTGTCTTACATTTTTCTAGTGGATCGTCAATTACGTCCGATTGTCGACCACACTATGGTTGTCTCCGTCTACTCGTGTCCGAAGTCTTTCTAACACGTGTACGGGATTGAGACGTGAGAGACTCTCCGGTGTGACGTCCGACGTACAACGTTTCTTTTGTCTGAAGTGACTAGATCAGTGATTTGTTCGTTCTTTCTTTCGTTGTCGTTGTTAGTGAACTCACCACCGTATACCAGTCAGAGTCTCATAGTTCTCAACGATTCTATATAATAGATATTGCGAGTCATAAGTCGTTTCTTTAATACTCTGTGTTTTTCTTTGTCTTTTCACACTGGGTATGTGTCTTTTTCTTTCTTCTTTACCCTTGACGAAGATTCCCCTAGATCCGCAAATTGAATCGTCTGTTTGTTTGTGAGGTTTCGGTGACAATGTTTATACAAATTTCTTGGTTTCCTTTGGTACAGGTTTCACAATTTCGTTCCGGATTATCTTTGTAGAGTATTTTATGTCTTATTCTCTTTAATATTTTTCTTGGTTTAACTTCAACTTTTCACATGAGAGGTTTATTTTTTAAATGATGTCTTCGAATTATTATCTAAACTTGACGATCGTCTCTTAGTCATTCGAACCACTAACTAGTTAGTTCTAATGTGTAGACTCCTCGTGTCTCCTTTTACTTACTTCTTTTTACTCACCTTGGAGTCTCTTTTCACGATGAAGTAATTTGTGTTGTTATATACTTCTCGTTCTCATACTTTCATGGTTTCTTTCCTCTTCTTTTTGTATCAACTCCTTTCTCACCAGTTTATGAAAAGTATAGCTCCCTTTTATAATTATACTTATAAGTCCCTCGAGTATATTAAGACTCTTCCTATTTGAGTTGGTATGTGGGTAGATATGTGTCGTGTCATTATTACAACTTTCTGTTTCTGGGTAACTCTCGTCGTTGTTCTCGTTTTTGGGGTTACGAAATACTTATTGTTTTGATGTCACTCTATTTGTCTTCTGAATCGTCTTTGTTACGGTCTACCGTCGTCCTACCTTATACGTTTACGGCTGTCTCTTTGTGTGTCGTTTGTTGCTTTTGGTTTTCTTTGGCAGTTGGTTAGCAGAGGTGGGTCGTTTAGTTTAGGTCTCGTTCTGTGGCGAAGTGTCGGTGAGCCTACGGAGATTCTTCTTCTCTACCTGTTCTTGTTTTCCAAAGGTCTTACTCCCCTTTGGCCTTGTGAATACGTACCGACCTGTCTACGTTTTGCCACGTCGATGACGCCTTTTGTCAAGTCTTAGACTATTTATCATTCGTGTCTTAAGGGTAAACTAGATCGTTAACGTGAAGGTCCTCTTTAAGTATGAGCTCTCTTTACTTTTGAATGCAGGTGTGCTTTCGAACATACGTTTACAAATATCGTTGTGGTAAGTGTACTGGTTTCTTTTATGTTTGTTACGGATAGTTGACTATCTGTAGTTTTATTTTTCACCGCATGCATGTGTTTCCTAATAAATGTTTATTTTTATTACTTCGGAAATTTGTGCGATTTTGTGTACCTACTTAGAACTTACAACATATGATTTACTTTCTTCGATCAGTGTTTTCTGGTGTATAGAATCGGAGGTAAATAGTCTTTACAGGTCTCATCCAGTTAGATATCTGTGTCTCACAATGTGATTAACCACGGATGCTGACTGACTACTTCCAAAGTCTCTTTACTCTCCCTGACCTGATATGTCTCAAAGAAAAACCCTACTACCTTTACAGAGTCTGACATCACTACAAACGTGTTCAGTGCCTTATATGACTTTTTTTTTGTTTGTAGTTTAATATGTAAAAGTTCCCCACTTTGAGACAACTGTATATTTAATATATAATTATTTCGAGAAATTTTATCCTGGATAGAGAATCTCAATAGCAATCCGGTTCACTCTATCATTTACCCTTCGATAATCCGTTCAGAAACCGTTTGTTGTCAGTCATTCAATGACGACAAGGAAGAGATGACAGTACCAGTAGTGACAAAGGATGTCACATTAATCGGGGCATTAAGATAGGTGACAAATTGTTCATAACTTCTCGTGGATGACACGCCGTGTGTAGATACACGAACACTAATCATTAGTCTTGTCGAAAGACTACAGTAAAACCATCTCTACATTCGTGTCGTCTATGAAAAAAAATAATTGGAATAAATCGTTTTACTCAGTTATATGAGAACCGTTGTGGTCTTACTGAGATCTTCAGTAAAATCCCGAAGGTCTAGAATAAGTCAAATGATATGAACCCGAAGTAAATGTTTATAATTGAGGTTTATGAGTATCTGCCACAATACTTCCTGGGTACTCGAACTGGCTACAAGTGCTAGAAGGGACTCTGACGAACACTGAGGAGGTGAGTGTTCGTAGTGTGAGGTTAAGATGTTATTCCTAAGCCGAAACGTGTTATAAAGGGGGTCTCCTGATGAGACCGTGACGACGGGGAGTGACGAATCTCGCTCCTCAGAAGTAAATTCAAGAGGATTGTGGGTGTAGACAGAAATAAAATAGTGAGACGTCGTTTAATTGATGGGGGACGAAGAGAGTAGTCTGTTGCGTGAGGAACCTGGGTTGAGACTATCCGAGACCGTTCCGTGTGAAGACTTCGTGTAAGTGATAAGTGTCTGTTAATGTTTGTTTTACAAGTAAAACTAAAACAGAAAGAAGAAATTCTTATACATGAATGATATTTAGTCTTGGTGTGAGGACTGAGGGTAGTCTAGTGACGTAATAGATCTTTGGGTCATTCTTTCCCGAATTGACTATAGGTGGACCTGGAAATTAATCTTGGACTTTCTTGGTTCTTATTGTCATTGTTTTTTTCCGTCGTAGTACATTATATTTTCCATACGATAAAAAGAAGTACACAATTGTCCAAACCTTCTCCTCCCTACCCCATTGGTAGTTAGTTTCTTCCTTCAGTGTCTAAACCGTCGCTAAGCACCCCGTAGGGGTAAGTTATTAAAATAATAGACCGATTTCTATCTCCTGAAGTATTGGGAGGACAAAAAGGAATATTACGGAAACTAAACAGGATAGTATACCATTTACGGGGACTTTACGTGTGAGTATTCAGCTTAACTTCAGTACACACGTTACTGGAAGATACCTGTTTTACAGTGAAATCAACCTTAATTCCGTAAACCTTCTAATTATCACTTTCACGTGTCGAAAGATAAGGTCAGTGGTTTTATAATTTAAGGTCGCAAATAATCCGTCTCCTCAGGAGAAGACAAGGAAAGTGGTAGAACGTACATCAACAGTAAATGTCGAAAACCACAATTGAGGGTAACTCAAGTTTCTCTCGGTCTTAAGAGTTCGACGACGGTTGGCTGAGATAAGTACCCTGTCTGAGGTCCCGTACCGAGTCGGTAGTACCTCTTCGGAACCGAGTGCTCTGGGTCCCGTAGTGCTCGGACGTGGGGACGACCCAATCCTCCCTCGTTCACGGAATGAGTCGGAGGTGTTTGTTTGAGTTCCCACGACACGTCCCGTGCCGCGTGGAGGAGTGGTGTTTCTACCGAGGGCACAGACCAGACTCGGAAACAACTTCTTTCGGTTCCTAAGAAGGAAACCTCGGAATATACTTCTCAATATTGAGAAAGTAATTCCTTCTAGATACGAAGACGGACACTACACCCTCTGGGTCCAAACTAGGGACCCAACCCTTCTAGGGGACCTCTTCCTTAACCGTTGGGTGAGGTGATAAGAACGGACCTCTTGGGGTACCTTCCTCCTCGGACCATCCGATGTCAGGTGTCCTATCGTGTCTCAGCCTGTTCTGACTCGATTAAGTGAAAGTGAATACGAAGAGTTCTCTTGTTACCTTCTTGGACTGGTGTGGTAGAAGTACGACTTGTCACACGGTTCAGTAGTGGTAGGCTGGGAACTGTTAAGGGGTGACATAGGCAAGGGTTTGGTTTTCGGAAACGTTTCTATCATCTGTACTCGGGTCTGGTATGGTTTAAGAGGGATTTTTCGTCTTACCATTATATATAAAATTTTTTTAAGTGTCCTGTATCGTAAAAGTGTATAAATCATAAAGTTCCTTAATCAAAACTTACGGGGAAATCGTAGATCATAAGTACATGTGCGCGTGTTTTAGGAATGCTCTACATCTCAGACTTAAGAGAAAGGTTTGTCCCTTTCCTTATTCTGTCTGAATCTACTAAAAGACCTCTACATTATTTACAAGTTTTTAGACCAGCGGTTTGTGCTAGTTCTGGAATAACGAAACTGGGGTGTAAAAAAAGTCGAACGATGAATGTAGTACAAAGGGAGTAGACACAGACTGATTAATCGAAAACAGGTTCTTAAGTTCGTAGAAGATTCGAAAACAGAAGATTTTGCCTTTATAAAATTCTTTTCATTTTCTGTTCGGTAATTCTAAAGTCGAATCCAGCGGGACTCCCTAAGTCCATGGAAATGTTCAACTGGACTACGGGGTCTGAGACCCAAAACGTGTTTCTCCTGGTGGACGCCATAGCTTCTACAAATTACCGATTAATTTATCATCCGAAGGGACCACCGAGTCTACCATTTCTTAGACGGACGTTTCGTCCTGTGGGTACAAGTCGAGGACCCGGCCTTTCTTGAGGGCCTCTTCCCTTACCGATGAGTGAGGTCATAAGAACGGACCTCTTAAGGTACCTGTCACCTCTGACCGTCTGCCAGGTACCCCAACGTCTCAGTCTGTACTGACTCACTTACAAAGTAAAGTCAAGCCTATAATTCCTGTTCTTCTTTTGTGGTTATTGTAGTGATCGGGTCATTCTGGTTGTGACGGGACGGTACCTGAGTAGTGATACAAACTTTACTTACAAGTTTAGGCATTTATACAGTGGTTGTAGTCTTACTGTCTTTATTCCGTAAAAGTTCGTGATCTAGTTTATTGGGTGTACCGGTTAGTCAACCAATGGTAACAAGATAAGTTTCAATTCTGTTAGGAGGTCACGATCCTTCACTGTTTGTACAAATTCCTTGGCTATTCAGTCCTGGTTATTGGGACTTCTTCAGTGTCGGAAGTCTGAACCGGTATTCAAGAATGCATGTCAAAAGTCCGACGTCACGAGGCGGAGTGAGTGACATCTTATTGTTGCTGTCTTCAGTCCTGGAAGTGCGACGAAGGTTCGTCCCTTTCCTTCGTTGGTCGTGTAAAATCTTTCATGGTGAACCGTCCAAAAGGAGGACGAAACTGTTTAGTTTCTTCAGACGTGACGTTATCACCTTCTTGGTAGGCTTCATGTTCGTTTTATAACAGTGAACAGGGGAAAGGTACAGGGGTAGTGAAGTACTGGTCGCCGTACTCGACATGAGTGGTTAGGAAACGTCCAACTTTCTCGGTGACTCCTTAAAAACACCCTAGCGTTCCTCGGAACTATTTTTGTCTTTAGGAGCCCACCCTTTCGGACGTGGCTGAAGCACGGGACGAAAGGGTCTCAGACCTACTCTTTAGGTCCACGATGGTCGAACGACCTCCGAAAGTCTAGGTCCACCTTCAGTACGGACTTCGGAAAGTCGGCTTCCACGTCTCTCAGTTGAGGCTCGACCCGGTCTCGGGAAAAGGAGGAGACCCCCACCCGCTAAAGCACCCTGTGCATCAACGGGAACACCAGTTGGAGTATCCCTCTGTGGTCGAGTATCAGACTTTAGTTCTCTCCTACACTCCGACTCACTAAAGTCTCAAGACTTTTCCTAGTCCTTCAGAAGTTTATATTAAATGTGACCTACTATAGTAGTGGGTCGTTCTTTCTGCCACCTTTACAGTTGGAGGTGGGTAAGTTTAGGTTTGTTACGTATTCTAGTCTCAAATTTCCCCTTTAGAATTTTCCCCGGAAACCCCTTCAGTGACGACAGGGATATTACACTATAGCGGTTAGGTCTTTAACGGTACTGTGCAGATTCCTCTTTCTCTAGTGTCTGGTTTACTTCGGTTCACACCCGAAAAACCCAGTGGTCTTATTAATATTATTCATTAGTAAAAATATCGAAATTTGTAAGAAAATCAGTATAACAGAAAATCGTTGTAAAAGTAAGGTGATTATTCTTTAAAATCGAATTTTTATGACTATCAAAAAGTCTTTGGTCAATTGTTCTGAGTACAGGCTGAAAAACGTTGGGGTACCTGACATCGGGTGGTCCGAAGAGACAGGTACCCTAAGAGGTCCGTTCTTATGACCTCACTCGTCGGTAAGGAAAGAGACCTCCTCAGAAGATAGGACCATAAGTGACGTCGTGTTAAATGTTATCGGTCCTATACCTTCGTTGGATCTACAGGCAGTCGTCTACCTACCTATTTCTTCTATACCACATATATGTATTTTACCTTATGACGAGTCGATATTTTTCCTTCCATAAACTCAGTCAAGAGTACTCCACCTACTTGGATTTCAGACAATATGTCTTTCTTCATTCAGTCTTTCTATTTTTGTTCGTAACGAATAAAAAGTAACGAGTCTAGTCTTAAGAGGGAAAGTAGGGGTGATAATTGTGTAGTAGAGACGGTAACTCTTCAGTCCCTCACCAACAAAGACCCGCCTCCCTGTCTTACACCTGGTGTCTGTACCCCACCCGAAGTGTGGTCCCTAGCATAGAAGGGTTTGGCGGTACGAGATTCGAACTTGGACCCGAAAATCTGGTACACTTCCAGTTAAACGGTTGCAGCCTGTACGAGTCAGGACAGGTTGAGAGCCACTGGAGGACCTGATATCAGGTGGTCCGAGGAGACAGGTACCCTAAGAGATCCGTTCTTAGGACCTCTCCCATCGATAAGGGAAGAGGTTCCCTAGAAGGGTTGGATCCCTGACTCGGGTATAGAGACCACAGAGGACGTGACCGCCCACCTAAGGAAAAGTGATCGTGGTGGGTCCTTCTAGACTTCCATCTAAACAGTTTCGAATCCAATACTTTACAAAATCGGTTACATAACAAAACTAAATGTAGAACGTTTGTAAATTTGTATAGAACACACACAGAGGTAGACACATGATCGTTACCCGGACGTGTCGAAACCTCTTCTGAACGATGGATCGGACGTAAAACAGATTTGTGGTCCTTTGTCGTCTGTTCGTTCTATAGCCCGGAGGAGGTTTAAGGGAGATTCTACGGAAACTTTCCTCACAGTCCGGGTCGTGGTCTCCTGATCTGGATGTGGTACCACGAGTGTGGGATTTTTGAGTCCTACGTTGGCGGAGAATGTACATCCTGTTCTGAACTAGGATTATAAGAGTAGGACTAGGAGATGGTTATTTACAAGAGTCCTCTGTCAGACTACGAATTATTGACCACGAAAACGTACTCATCATGTACAAAGGACCTCAGTATTCCATTTTATTTCGTAGCAGGATGTCTTCACCGTAAACCAGTAAACCACTTGTCATGATCGATCCAAGAAGACAAATAAGAACGGTGGAGAAGAATTATAGAAGACAAAGACAATCCAGGTATGGTAAAGATAGGAAATAACACGGGTAGTAACGTACTTTACAAGGGAACCTTAGAGATTAAAAGAACTTCTCGAGAGATCAGAAAAGGTAAGATAACAAAAGGGAATAAAGAAAAGTAATTAGTGAATCCTTCCGTCACTAGTCACGGAAAACATTTCTTCTTGATATGTTTTTTCTATAATTACTGGGTCTATTGGTGCTATCACACTAGTGAGTGGATCTCGGTCTGTAGGACCTCATGTTTTAATTCTCCCGGAATCCTTCGTAACGATACTTGATTCGATCACCTCCACTACCTTAAGGTCAACTCGACAAAGTTTAGGATTTTCTACTACGACACTTTCACGACGTGAGTTACACGGTCGTTTAAACCTTTTGTCGTCACTGGTGTCCTGACCTTTTCCGGTCAAAAGTAAGGTTAGGGTTTCTTTCCGTTACGGTTTCTTACGAGTTTGATGGTGTGTTAACGGGAGTAAAGTGTGTGATCATTTCACTACGAGTTTTAAGAGGTTCGGTCCAAAGTTGTCATACACTTGACTCTTGAAGGCCTACAAATTCGACCTAAATCTTTTCCACCTCCTTGGTCTCTAGTTTAACGGTCGTAGACAACCTAGTGTCTTTTTCGTTCTCGCAAGGTCTTTTTGTAGATGAAGACAAAGTAACTGATGTGAATTCGGAAACTGACACACCTAGTGTTATTTGACGTCGTTTAAGTATTTCTCTACACTTATGGTCTGGTAGAATGGATGAAGGACTCTTTGGACATACGTCCAGTTCGTTGTCGATCTCGGTCTGTACCTTGTTGTCTGACGAAGGTTTAACTCTTTCCTCGTACAGTTTCGACATATGACAGTAGGACAAATAAATTTAAGATACGTTTCATGTAGTACATTTTACGGCCCGACCTACTTCGTGTTCGACCTTAGTTCTAACAGCCCTATTCAATAGTTATTGGAGTATATTCGTCTACTGTGATGGGAATACCGTCTTTCTCTTCTCCTTGATTTCTCGGAGCACAATTTCCACTTTCTCCTCTAACTTTTTCGACCGAATTTTGAGTTGTAAGTTTTTTGATTCTAGTATCGTAGATCAGGTTAGTGAAGTACCGTTTTTCTACCCCTTTGTTACTGTCTTAACTGAAAGAACCTAAGGTTTTAATGACTCCTACCACTGACGACGATACTTTAATTTTCGACGAACGAGAAACCTTCTTTTCAATACCGTTTGGATATGTCGTATAATTTTTCGTCCCTGTAATGAAACGGTTGTTTCCAGACAGATCAGTTCCGATACCAAAAAGGTCACCAGTATATACTTACACTTTCAACCTGGTATTTCTTTCGACTCACGACTTCTTGACTACGAAAACTTGACGCCACAACCTTTTATGGGAACTCTCATGGGACCTGACATTCCTCTAGTTTAGTCAGTTAGGATTTCCTTTAGTTGGGACTTATAAGTAACCTTCCTGACTTCGACTTTGAGGTTAGGAAACCGGTGTACTCCGCTTGACGAAATACTGGGCCGTTAGGGTGACGACCCGTATGTGTGACTCCTTTGGTCTTAACTCTGTACACATGGGGTTACAAGTAGTGTCGTGACAAATATTATCGGTCCTGTACCTTCGTTGGATCTACAGGTAGTCGTCTACTTACCTATTCTTTCGACACCATGTATATGTGTTACCTCATAATGAGTCGGTAATTTTTCTTATGTAAACTTAGACAAGATTACTCCACCTACTTTGACCTCGGCTAATATGTCTCACTTCATTCGGTCTTTCTTTTTGTGGTTATGTCATATGATTACGTAGTATACCTTAAATCTTTCTACCATTGCTATTGGGACATACGCTCTGTCGTTTTTTCTGTGTCTACATGTCTTGTCCGAAAACCTGAGACACCCTCTCCCTTTCCCACACTACTAAACCCTCTTACCGTAACTTTGTACATATTATAGTATATACTTTGTTTAACGGTCAGGTCCAAACTACGTACTATGACCTACGAACCCCGACCACGTGACCCTACTGGGTCTCCTACCATACCCCTCCCTCCTCCCTCACCCCAAGTCCTACCCCTTGTGCACATATGGACACCACCTAAGTACGACTACATACCGTTTTGGTTATGTTATAACATTTCATTAATTGGAGGTTTTTTTTATTTTTTATTAAAAATTTTTTCTTTTCTGGGACTACGACCCTTTCTGACTTCCGTTCACCTCTTCCCCTGTTGTCTCCCACTCTACCGTAGTGGTTGAGTTACATGTACTCAAACTCGTTCGAGACCCTCTACCACTTCCTGTCCCTTCGGACCGTACGACGACAGGTCCCCGCAGGGTTTCTCAGTCTGTGTCGATTCTCTGTCTTGTTGGTGATCGATCGACCGTGATCACCATTTCTTGGCCGAACGTTACGTTCTCTGTGCCCAAGTTAGGACTCAGTTCTTCTAAGGGGACCTCCGCCTTTCCCGTTGGGTGAGGTCATAGGAACGGACCTTTTAGGGTGCCTACCTTCTCGGACCTCACGATGTCAGGGGTCCCAGTATTTTGTCAGTCTGCACTACTCGTGGAGAGTGTGTGCACCCTTGTCATGAACTCATTGAAAAAGACTTTTTTCTTTAAAAGGAAATGTTGGTTTCGAGAAGACTATATCCATGAGCGGGTGTTCAGGGACCCGGCAGGACCGTCCGTAGACTTCCCAAGGTGACCTGGTCTCTCTCACCCGCCGTCGGTGACATACCAGTATTTTCGTTCACAGACCAAACCCACTCCGTCTCTTCCACCCCTACCATTCCGTAACGGGTCTCGGGGACCACTACTCAAGGAGTCGTTCCACTCTCAGTCCCCGGACCATGGGTCGGGTATTGGCTTCCTAACCGGTACCGGACAAACTCGGGTACGAAGGACGAACGAGCCCAGTTCCCGAAACTGTAGTAGGGGACCTCCCGATGAGGGCCCGAGTGTCTGGACCGGGTAGCAGGTCCATTGACCACTGGACCCCGGGTATGTCTAATCTGTCAGTCGTCCGCGACCGACCGGTGACCGGTTGGTTTGAACCGTTATACGTAGTTTCGTCCCGGGACCACGGACTATACCCTCTTATGTGACACCAATAAAGTATAAAATGAATCCTTTTGTTCTTTCATTTCGTTTGGACGAACTTAAGATACGTTATTAAAGTCTTCCCCTCCTTTGTTTAGCCCACAATTATGGGACCACATTCACACTCTGGTGTCGGTGGCGAACACGAGTAAGTCAGTGAGTCAGCACAGGCCGACACTGGGGTACCCGACGTCGTGTGGTGTGGAGAGACAGGGAGAGGTAGAGGGCTCAAACGGTCGCGAGTACAGGTGACTTCGTACTACAGAAGGTTGGTAGAGTAGGACAGTGGGAGAAGAGGAAGACGGAAGTTAGAAAGGGTCTTAGACCCAGAAAAGGTCACTCAGCCGAGGAACGTAGTCCACCGGTTTCATAACCTTAAAGTCGAAGTCGTAGTCAGGAAGGTACTCATAAGTCCCAACCAAAGGAAATCCTACCTGACCAACCTAGAGGAACGTCAGGTTCCCTGAGAGCTCGTAGAAGAGGGTGTGATGTCAACCTTTCGTAGTTAAAGTTGCAAGTCGGAACAAATACCAGGTTGAGAGTGGGGACTTGTACTGATGACCTTTCTGGTATCGGAACTGATATACCTGGAAACAGGCGTTTCACTACCAAAACGAAAAATTATGTGACAGGTGACCTCCTCCCTTACCGTTTGGTTAAGTCGTTTAAAAGGTACTCTTGGGGTACTTGACATATTCTTTCGTCAGACAGGGACCCGTGAGGATTTTGTCCCCTTTCGAGAACGAGTACGTCAACGTAAAGGGGTGGACGGAAGGAGTAGGGCGCAAGACCTGAGTCCCCTTTTCGATCACACTGCACCGACACAATTGTGGAAAGAAGGACGGGACGCTCGGGAGCCCCTCAGAGGTGGAGTGTGGGCAGACAAAGGTAGGGCTGTCTCCGAGACCTTACTCCTGTTTCGGACCCCTGACAAGGTTTGGGACCATTGCTCGTCTAAATAACGTGTATTTTTCTACTAATGGTAAGTTTTTTAGTCTAACAAGGGTCTACTGTATTTCAGTATAAGAAGACTGGAAATGAAACCATCTGTATGTTAGAAATAGGAAATACCCCTTCCCCCTGGATAGTGTTGAGAAAAAGTTTCATTGAAGATTCTGAGAAATGTCTCTGCGTGCGTCGTAAGACGACTGTGTAGAAAGTGTCGGTCGACACCACCCCCACCCCACCCCCCGGCCGGACCACCCCTCGTAAACGGTCAAAGGCACCATATTTATGAGGGTGGCTCCGACTACAGTTAATGGGTGCACTGTAGTGGCTTGCACCTCAAATCTCCAAACGTACCATCGTGTGGCAATGTTTCGTAGAGGTGGTATGTCTCCACTGCAGCGACAGCAAGTCGGCGATTTAGTATAGACTGAGAAACGCTAGGATACCTGACGTCGTGTGGACCGGAGGGTCAGGGAGTGGTAGAGGGTCTCGAGTGGGTTCAAGTGACTTAGTCACTACGGTAGGTCTCTCTATGACAGGGGTAGGTCTCTTCCACCCCTACCATGCCGTGACGAGTCTCCGTGTCCGTTTGTAACAGTTTTCCCCTTTGTTGTCGTTTTGAAAATTTCTTGACCCTTCACTACTCAAAAGTCACAAAATCAAAATCAGAAAAAAAAATACAATGAAACAAAAAAGGAACTGGAACCATGGGTCTGGTCCCTAGTTTGGGTTCGGGGGACATCGCCTTCGATTGGTGACCACGGGGTCTCTTCAGGATTAGAAGAAAACTTGCACTACCAAAGGGGCGTCCAAAGAAAACTAAAAGTTGTTTGGTCGAGGGTTTACAGGATTCCTCCAATTCCCAGTCGAGACCTTTAGACCGCGCACGAGTGTGTCGTGTGACCGAGGTTGGTGGCGCTTCGGTGAGTGACAGTGGTTAGTGTCAGGAAAGTGTCCTATTTCCCCCTGTCCTCACTTTTGACTCGGGTCACCGAGAGTCGCCCCCACGATGGGGAGGGGGTGAGGGTCCTCTACGACCCCTGAAAACCCCTGTGAAACCAAAAGTGTTTCGTCTTCGTCTGCCGTCACAACACCCCTATATCACCCACTCAGGTTCCATGTATAAGAAGGTCCTTGTCCTGTCCGACGGTGTTGGTTTCCAGATCTCGTAGACGTTCCGCCTCTTCGGGCCCGAGAACACAGTTCGTCGTCGGAGGCGTAGTGTATGCGGGACAGTCAAGACACGTCTACTGGCACTTCTCCGAGTATCGATGTCTTAAGATACTTACTTGTTTCATTCGTCTCGAAGAGGGGGCACGCGAATGGTGATGAGACTCTCTTCCACTAGATAGTGACCACATTTTACTGTCAAGGTTTGATTGAGAGCTCGATTCCAAATGTTAATATTAGGGGGTTTGATGACCGAACACTTTAGTTCTTTTTTTTTTAATCACTCTAAGGACTAGGAAATCTTAGGGACTTTATTCTGGAGTCGGGATGTCTCCGTAAAAATTCCTCTTCTTTAAGTGTGTACCGACGACGTCAGTCGTGGGACTAGTTGAACTAAAGTTCTCGACAAAAACTGATTCGCGGCTCAGATCTCTCTGAGGTCGGAGTCTGACTCGCGAACTACGCACTGGGGGGACACGTACACGCGCCAGCGGGCCATGGTCGAGACCTCTTACCTAAAACGCGCAACTCAGGATTGACGTACAAGTCTCGGAGTGTGCGTATCGAACAGTAGTCGGCGACACCCTCGTAAACCGGGCACCCTTGGTCGTGTGCACTGTTTGGTCTCGGAGGTTCTTAGACAACAATTTGTCAATGGTCGTGTCGTGACCCGGCCGGACGGGACAGAGTCCGATACACTTACACACTCATATTTGGTTATACTTGATACTTACGCACGTGTGTCTGTGTCCAGAGAGAACAAGTTGTTTTGTTTTGAGATTTTCGAAGGTGGGAACTGGACCTTCGAATCGAATGGGATCTAAAACTTTTCGATAATTATTGTTCGAGTACGATATAGAAAACCCTCAGGGACCACCCAGTCTACCATTTCTTAGACGGGCGTCACGTCCTCTGGACCCAAGTTAGGGAGCCGGTCCTTCTGGGGTACCTCTTTCCTTACCGACAACAGGAACGAGACTTTTTCTGGACGGTAATAACACTGTTTCCAATTAAACATCTTTTTCGTAAGTTCCGAGGAGACTTCTTCGTTACGACTTGGTCGGTTTTACTTTCCTCACGGGGCTTACGGACTTTTATCTCGACTAGAGGTACTCGAATGGACGACAGCGAGTGTCTTATATACCTCAAGAGAAAGGTTGACGTATTAATGGGGTCTGTGGGTCGTTGTAACAGATATCTCCAATTTTATACACAATTTGTTCGGAAACCGGTTTTCTCAATGAAGTTTCGGTCGACACCCAAAACTTTCTTTTCTTTGACAATTAGTGAGTCAGTACGGCCTGAGAAACGCTTCGGTACCTGACATCGGACAGTCCGAGGAGGTAGGTACCCTAAGAGGTCCGTCTATGACCTCACCCAACGGTAAGGCAAGAGGTCCCGTAGAAAGGCTGGGTCCCTAGTTTGGGCCCAGAGGACGTAACGTCCGTCTAAGCAATGGTAGACTCGGAGGTCCAAAACTTCCGTAGGGGTCTGTAGATCGTCAGTCGATTGGGGTCGTAGTGTGTTTCAGTTTTCTCCAGTGACGACTCGTGTTCCTCAGAAAGAGACTAGGACACCCTCGAAAGGTGACTTTGAGTGAGAGAGTTCAATCGGTAGACATTGACACCTGGACTTTGTGGAGGTGTCACCCTCTGCTCCCCCGCCGCACAGGGGACCCGATGTTGGAGTGACTGCTACCGTGGGTGGAAGGGGCACTTCAAGATTGGTTCGGTCGGTTGACCAAGAAAGCCCTTGAGACGCCAAACACTGGGGTCGACTCCTCAATCCGGTAGTCTCGGTGTACGGGCGGTCCGACCTCAGGTCAAGTGTCCTGCGAGGAGGCCCCTCTTCCCGTGTGAACCCGTTCTACAGAAACAGAACCCAAGAGGAGGACCTCCACTAAGAGATAGAGATAGAATGGAGGGTCTTTTGGGGTATTTACAATTCTTTGTGACTTTTAAGAAGACTCCGGAAGTCCTCAAGAGTACTAAGATCTTTCGATCTTAAAAGTTTTTTTAGAATGAAAAATTCATCCCTTTCTGTTAATTGATGTCATATTCAGTGATGTATGATCTTACTTTCCATTCTCTTTGTGACTTCTGTTCCCGTTCGGGTTTTTCCACTCGAACTTTATTGAGAAGCCGTTTATGTCCCTTTTGCAAAAGATAAGAAATGGAGATCGCGGGAGACCACCTAAGCCTTTTCCGGGATGCAAGGGCGTAAAGTAAATAGTGAAGTGTCCGAGAATGTCCTCCTTAGAGTCATTAATTGCGTATATTAAGTTACTAACGGAAATCCTCAAAATAATTCTTCGATGTAAGTCCTCAAGACTTAATAATTGAGTAAAAAATTCCAAATGACTTTTTTATACTACCCCATTAGTTTGGAGATATTCAGTGATTGTTGTAAACTCTACCGTTAAAGAAGAACCTTAGCTACGTTTCATAAGCATAAATCGTTGACGGTTACCTGACCCAAGTCTACTTTTCGGTCGATCGTTGACTTTAATTTGCGGACGAAAGAGTCGATGGGATTTCGTCCAGTCCTGTCCCTCCAGAGAGGGGGACTGTGTACCTTATTATTTACGGCGAACACTCCTCTCTTTCATATTGGTGTGTGACGTGTTTCAAGACTGGACGAAAAGACAGTGTCGTTCCGTGACCTGAACCTGTAACGAGAATACTTCAGTGTTCTGTGGCTAATGGGTAAGGCGGTCGAGAGGTCCTCGTAGGGAAAGCTACGGTTCCATCGATGTCTCGTTTTGTCGACAGAAAAACAGAAGACGAGACCGAAGGGTCCCCCGAGTCACCATTTCTCAGGTGGACGGGTACGGCCTCTGGACTCGAGGTAGGGAGCCAGCCCTTCTAGGGGACCTCTTCCGGTACCGTTGGGTGAGGTCATAAGAACGGACCTCTTAGGGTACCTGTCTCCTCGGACCGCCCGACGTCAGGTGGTCCCCGTCTCTCAGCCTGTGCTGACTCGTCCGTCCGCCCGTCCCATATACGGGTCATCTCCCTGACGACCCAGGATACCAACAAGATCAAAGATCAAAAGACCGTCACTTCCCACAAGCGACATTTTCCGGTCTTTCCCCTGTCCACTCCACTTCCTCCCCTGCTCCCCTACTTTCCGCGATATTCGAAACGTTAGCGAGACCACAGACGTAATTATATTGAGGATCCAATAAAGAGAGAAGATAAAGTAGATTTATGTAAGGCAACGAAAGAAGGGATTACGAATACCATTATTGCGACCATTTAGCGTAGACAAAATGACCCTTTACTATATTTATAACGACTTTCAACTGAGTCGCCACGAGCGACCTCTTCGCGGCGCGCAGAATATCCCTTAAGGGACTCAATCCTTGGAAGCGTCGCAAAACATTTGGTCGAAACCCTCAAATGTTCGACGAGGGGCCTTTTCCAAGCTTGGTGGAGAGGGCGGGGCGCGCCTGAATGGCGGGAGAAGGGGGCTCGGGCCGGTGAGGCGCCCAGGTCCTCCTGCGGCCTGCGAGCCCGAGGGGCCGCTCCGGCGACGCCCAGGGTGCCGCGTTCGTCCACGGACGCCCTTTTGTCGCAGCTCTGGAGCCACTCTGGGCCGACGAACGCCCCCCGAGGTCCCTTGCGGCGGGGGCGGCAGCCCTGGGTGGACGTGTGGGTGGACGCGGTCGTCGTCGTGGGTCTCGCGGCGCGCCGGCTCCTGGGCGTACCGGGCCGGCGGATCGCGCGGGGCGCGGGCAGCGGGCGCGACGCGGCGGCGCCCCTCTTGCGTGCCGAGGTAGCTCCCCGCGAGCCTCCCCGGGCCCCGGTGCCCTCCGAGGGGTCGGGCCGCCGGGACGCTTCGCCCGTGGCTCCTGGTCGGGCCGCCGCGCGTCGTGCCACAGGGCGCCGCCTACGCGGCGGGCGCGGCCCCAATAATGACGCCGAGGCGCGGCGCGCCCCCCGCCTCACCGCCGGCGCCCCCGCCGCCCCCGCCGCCGCCTCGCGGGCGGGCGTGGCACCCTCTCTGCCCCTCCCGTCCGCTCCCCTCCCCTGCCCCTCTCCGACCTCTCTCCCGCCGCCCCACCCCGCGCTCGTCTCCTCCTGGGCCCTCTTCGGCGCGCGAGGGCCCGAGCGTCAGCCGCGCGGACCGGCCGGCAGGGCACCCGTGCGCCCACCGGCCCGGCCCCCCTGGGCCCCGCCCCCGCCACTCGGCGAACCCCGGCGGGCGGGGCTCGCGAGGCCGGACGTCGGGCGCTGACCTGTTCCGAGCGTGGAGCGCCGCGCCGCGGGGCCGCGAGGGGCCAGGGGTGAGGACTCTCGGTCCGAACGCGTAGGTCTCCGGCTGTGGACGGCGGGCGGCCGTACGCCGCCCTGACGCGGGGGACCGGGACGGGAAGGCGGGCCCCCTCCGGCCCACACTTTGCCCTCACGGGTCTGGAAGACCGTCTACGCGCGCAGCCTCTCGTCTCCTGCGTTGCCCGCAGCGGGCGGTCGAGCCCTCCGCGACGCCCACCCCCTTCGAGGCCGGAGGCAGGGTAGCCGGGACCCTGCACAGCCGCGAGGCCCGAGGTCCCCAGGACCGGCGGCGCCGGACCGGAACGAGACTCGCGCGGACAGGGTCCCGGCGACCCCGGGATCACGTCGGCTATCCCCTCCGAAACCGAAGCGCCCACCCACGCCCGGGCCCGGTCAAGGACGCGCCGACACGGTCAGCGCGATCCTCCGACTCCTGCGCGCCGGCGGGCGGGCGGATGATCGGGTCGGGCCCAAGACGTGGACAACTACCGGGACACACACTCGCGAGCACGCACGCCAACTTGTACTCGCGTGCGCCTGGCGCGATCCACATGCACTTACACGTAATCACCGCCACAGACACGGGAGGGGGGCGCAGGTGGCGGCACGGACACACGCGCGGCCGCGGACTCGCGTGGCCCAAAAGGTCGCACACAGGACGGACACCGGTGAGGCAAGGTGAGTGACGAGGAACCGGACGATCTGGGGAATGGAGGACCTCCAGAGGCCTCAGACCCGAGGCCGAAGCACCAGGGTCACGGGGCGTGTAAGTCAATTCGGGCAGAACCGGCCAAAAACGTGTAAAACCTCTCCTTCAACTCCTTCAACCACCGTCACCAGAGACCTGGGGGAAGCGGACCGAGCGGGACTCGGGCACCCACGGAGACTAAAGACCGTCGAGCCGCCACGTCCGAACGACCCGTCTGTGCCTCGTGGGAGTCCGACACTTCCCGTCTGAGGCAGAAGTAGAGAGAGAGAGAAAGAGTATAAATAAATAAACTTTTGAGACGTCTTCACCCTCTTTAAAATGTTTTTCAGCACGTAACCCTTCACCCGAATTCGGGGAGGCGTGGGGGAGGGGGTGCTTCAAGGATTGACCACAGACGGGGCCACACGGGTATCGGCCAGACGGTCCCCGAGTGACCTCCGACCGGTTCCAAGACGTCCTCCGTCTCGCAGGGAAACAGGACTCCTGACCCGTAACGTACGAACCATTTGCCTCCTAGAGATCAATAGCGATTAACGCACCTTCCATTGCACGTTCCCGTAGTCCAAAAGGTTCCGATCGCTGGTAGGGTCGTCGTGTGGGTCCGAGAGAAAGACGTTCAAGTAGCCTACCTTACTTTCTTCTTACCAGACATTTTTCCCAGGTGAAAACCTTAAGAAAATAAGGGGAAAACCTTATGTTGGTTTTAGTTAGAAAGGTAGCAATTCTTCGATATAGAAGATGTTACTACTTCCAAGAGGTCCAAAAAATCGGGGAGTAACTTAGACCACGAGTAGGATCTACTGTATCTACTTCCCAGGTGACGTCGGACCCCCACTCCGACCCCCAACTCTACTTCCTTCACCTACCCGATCCATGTCTTCCCTGCGTCCTCTGCCACCTCGGGCAAACACTGAATATTATTCTATGCACATAAACCAGAGGAGGTTAAGGACCGTGTCTCGCGAGGTTTATACCTTAAAGGACTCATGACTCTCTTTCTTTTCATCGAAACCAATACGATTACACGACCGAAACGTGGGTTACCCTCTGGTCAACGGGTCCCTGGATTAGGACATCCACACGAAACGAGTGAACGAGTCACCGAAGACTGAGAGACGCTGGGGAACCGGATATTGGACGGTCTTCGACGGTATTAAGGTTCTTGACCGGAGTTTCTTTACCCTTGGTTGCGTGGGACCTTGACTTTTAATTGACCTGAATTTTGTTACTTCTACTACGACTAGTCTGGTCACTACTGGTTAAAGAACTACTGACAGTCTCAACTGACTCGACAAAGACACATATCAAGGGAAGACAGGTCCTTTAGAGAACGGGGTGACCAACGATCCCTACTCCCCCCCTCACCAGTCGGACACCTGTCTGCAGGTGGGGCGGGGTGGGGGTCAACGGGTGTAGTCTTTATTTCGTTTGAAAGGAAAGGTGGTTGGACCGGACAAATAACCGAAACCCCGCCGCTCCGCGGTCTGGGGTGGTATATGGAGAACCGTAGTACTGACCATTTACGACCAGCAGAACGGGCAGGTCCGCCCACAGGACACAAACCAGCGGGACATTGGGACCCCGTCCCCAGGGGGAGTCCTGTCCTCTCTTCCCCTCCACTCCTTCGTGTGCACACGTCTGAAGGAAAAGTCCAAAACAAAAGACCCGTAACCGTTGAAACATTTTACTTGACGTTTCTGAAGGTTCACTAAAGACACGAAACCTTATAAAGCTTGTTCATCGTCAATAGACCCGGAGGGGTCATACGACCTAGTACGATCTTGTAATCGGAAAAGTAAGGGACCCAAAACGAGGACGATCAAAAAAGGTAAAGACGGAGACCTTAAGTACTCGGGATCAACCCGAAAGGTCCACCGCGGTCTCCGTTTCTCGGATGGACAGTCACATCCTCCGTATCCTCTACGTCCAAACTAGGGACCCACCCCTTCTAGACGGTCTCCTCCCGTACGTTGGGAGAGATCATAAGAACGGACCTCTTAGGGTTCCTGTCTCCTCGGACCCCCCGATGTCAGGTACCCCAGTGCCTCAGCCTGTACTGACTCGTTGACTCGTATCGTGTCACAAATCGCAATTCTATCCAGTCATATCTCAAATCTATTGACGACTACAATGTTCTATTGTTTTTGGTAATGACTCTTTATTTTCGAAATAAACATACATACAGATTCATTCCAACTATTTTTAAGACGAGACGTCCACTCTACTGATATGAGATTGTATGTGACGAAACGAGATGTCCACTCTACTGATCTGAGATTGTATGTGACGAAAGAAACATTGACTTAAAGTCCCTTAATTCGATTTTAGGAAGACTTTTCCACTTTCATTTATGACCACTATTTTTATTATTCTATGTACCCTTTGCTTTTCATTTCTTTAAAAATCATAAATCTTTTCATTTCTCCAAAACTTATAAATCTCTAGTCGTTGTCTTTTTATTTTTAGTCCGTATCCAGACTGTTGGCTTCTATATTTTTTTTTAGTCATGTGTACTATCTAATTTAAACGAAGAATATTTTGTTCTAGAATCTAAAACAATACCTTCATTTTGTCAGTATATGAGCATTTACATGTGTACATGACGTTTTCTTTTGACTTCCTGACTTACTTCACAATAAAAGTATAATTTAATAAATAGTCCATTTTACCTCTTACGGTTCTATTCTACGATCTAGACAAAGGATAGGATATCCTCCGAAGTAAAAGGGTAGACACATTACCTGTACTATTTTTGTCTTTGATGAGGTTTTCCAATCATACTCCTGTCTTATTCACTCACAAATGTCTTTTGAATCTTGTTACGGACCTTACACCTTTGACTATACATTTGAATTCTCGTGAAATTGAATTTACGTAAAATCACGTACACTTACTTTTCATTAGGTATAATAAAATTGTTTATCTTGTGTACTCCTTTTTTAGTCAACCGTCTTAGTCTGCTCATATCTCGTTTAAGTTGTACTCGTAGTTGTAAGGGGAACGAGGTTGGCAACGCAGGTTCGGGTCAACTAAATGTGCCCTTTATCAACGTCACTAGGAAGGTCTTATTTTCTAACGTAGAGAACTTGTCTCAAGTCGTAAAGACGTCGGGGTTCTGGTTCTTAACGTACCGTTTAGACTACACCGTTTAACCTAAGGAAAAAGGGTATAGTGCAGAGTAAACACTTCTGAACCTATTGACCTTTTTTGACGGGTAGACTGAGTGTGTTTGATACCCCTTTCTCTTGGGTCAGAAAGAGAAACGATTTCCTAGACCCGTTTCAGACCTATCAAGAGTCTCTACTTCTTACGGTAGACATTACAACACTTGTGGTGTCAAACACAAATTGAATTACGGGACCCGTTCTCAGTTTACCCTTTGGTACAGAACCTGTTGATTAATTGTAGTACTGAGACACTAACTCGTTAAAATCAAGTCGACAGAGTAAGATAGAAGTACTCTACCTTTTTTTTTTGTTTTTGTTCAAGAGTTCGATATTTTAAAGTTTAGTCATTGGTGTACTGTGATACAATGTCTAGAGATAGACATAGTCTCATTTGTTTATGAGATAGTCCCATAAATAACCATGAAATAATTCCAACGAAAATACTTGTTTTAGTCGACACCCAGACATTTCAGTGATTCTATGTTTTGAAAGGTAATTAAGGACTATTGACTCGTTAGGATACAAACCCCTTTAAAGCTAAACGTTACTAATGAAGAATTATTACGTTTATTTTAGAAGAGTGAACGATCGAAAGAAATGGGTAAGGGAACTTTCTTGGTTCCTCAAACCGATTACAGAGATTTTATAGAAACTCAGTGTGGAGGTTACACTATCCTTTCTAAATCCCCTCCCCCTTTTTTTCCCCCACCGTCTCCTACTCCACCAATCTATCGTAGTGACTGAGTTACCTACACTCAAACTCGTTTGGGGTTATCTGTCACTTCCTGTCTCTTCGGACCGCACCACCAAACATCCCAGTGTTCCTCAGCCTGTATCGAATCACTGAGTCGTTTTTGTTTTTGGTGGTCACACTATTCGCATGTTTAGACTATCGTAGAAAGTTGTTTTAAACCCTAAGTTTTTATTTGAACTTTATATTATTACTAATTAATTAACTATGTTTACATCTAATACGAAAAAGTTTGACGGAAATTGCAAGTCGTCGGGGAGAATCGTCCCTGTCCGTACCCAAATCTGTAACTTTTCAGTCAAACATCCTTTTTTCGTGACAACTAGTTAGAACCCTTCATGACAAGAGTATAAAAGGACAGGAAAGTACAGACTTCCACACGAGTGTTTACGGAAAGAGAACGGACCCCGGAGGGACCGCCGAGTCGACCATTTCTTAGACGGACGTTACGCCCTCTGGACCTAAACTAGGGACCCAACCCTTCTAGGGGACCTCTTCCCCGTCCGATGGGTGAGGTCATAAGCCTGGACCTCTTAAGGCACCTGACTTACCCAAGTGTTTCTCAGTCCGTACTGACTCTTTGAAAGTGAAAGTGAAAGAGACGAACAGACCGAAAGAAGAGAAGAGAGAGAAGGAGACGGACCATAGTGTAGGGGACAAACGATCCGCGGAACGAATAACTAGTGGAAAGGGGACCTTACGGAACGAACGAGGGTGTAGAGGGGGTGGGTCTCCCTGAGTCTTACGGTAGCACAAGCTATGGACAGTCAATGGACTTACCACCTTGTATAGATGGAAGCTCAAAGGAAAATGGAGATATTTAGAGTCCTTTTAAGCATTAAGAGTGAGAGGACCTGTCAGTACCTTCTCGACCTTAGAAGATGAGGTAAGACGTTTGGAGGTTTGAGACGGAGCCACTACCCACCTTTCATGTTCGGGGGGTTCCCATAAAGTCGTACGGTCAACAACCTTCTTCCTGTAATAAAAAGACGGGTCTCTACCTCACCGATCGTACTTCTTCAATAGAGGGGTCCACCTTGCGAATAATTGACACCTGCGAATTTGAGACACAGGAGAGAGAGCAGGCATGTGAGACGTCAACTCGTGTCGTTCCTCTTAGACTTGGACACAAAATCTTGTGTTTCGTCTCAATTCGGAAAGTCGAGTTTTAGACGGGAGTATAAAATTTTCTAAACCCGAAGAAGAAACAGTACGAAGTTCAGATCTACCCCCGCCCTCCCTTTCAACTAGTCTAAGGTTCTTTCCTAGACTTGGTCACTCCAAGTCGGTGACCATCTGGGGTCCCAGTGGACCGTTCCCCTGTGGCCACGAGTCTCGACCTGGTGTACCTGTAGTCTAGTTGAGTCTCGTTACACCGTTTCGGCCCTGGCGTCACCGAGGTCCGCACCTCACCTCTGAGTTCTCTATCTTCGACTCTCGTTTCCGGGTAGTCTTCTAACCTCGCGTCAACTCCACCGACCCACCTCCTCTGTCGGCACTCGCAAAGACGGGAAACTTTACCACACTGTGAGTCGTCGAGGAGGAGGAGGACCACAGACAAAGGACAAGACTCGTCCAACACGCCAAAAACTATGTTCACGGTTATTCGACCCCCGAGTAAGCGGAGTCACTCTACCCAAACGTTAAGGTATTCCTTTGGAGGGAGGGACCAAGTCAAGTCAAGTCAGTACAGGCTGAGAAACGCTGGGGTCCTGACGTCGTACGGTCCGGAGGGACAGGTAGTGGTTGAGGGTCTCAAATGAGTTTGAATACGGGTAACTCAACCACTACGGTAGGTTGGTAGAGTAGGAGACAACAGGGGAAGAGGAGGGTGGGAGTTAGAAAGGGTCGTAGTCCCAGAAAAAGTCACTCAGTGAAGAAGCGTAGTCCACCGGTTTCATAACCTCAAAGTCGAAGTCGCAGTCAGGAAGGTTACTTATAAGTCCCGACTAGAGGAAGTCTTACCTGACCAACCTAGAGGAACGTCAGGTTCCCTGAGAGTCCTCAGACGAGGTTGTGGTGTGAAGTTTTCGTAGTTAAGAAGCCGTGAGTCGAAAGAAATATCAGGTTGGGAGTGTAGGTATGTACCGGTGACCTTTTTTGTATCGGAACTGATCTACCTCGAAACAACCGTTTAATTACAGAGACGAAAAATTATGGGTAGGGATCTAAGTAGGGGTTTGTGACGGAGCTCAGAGTCTCGTGTCTCTCGTACCACGTCAAGTGTCCTTGGGGACGGGGCAAGGGAATGGGCAACACAAATATTTCTGGTCTACATCTGAACTAGTGCGAGAGGTCGGTCAAGTCCGAACGGAAAGGAATCCTCGGGTACGTTTCGTCGTCGACCATCAAAGGAGAGGTGCAGGATCGTAAACGAGAGTTCACCTTCTTTATACGGTCACGACTCGAGACCCAATTCTCCCTCCGTCAATTTCCTCTCTCGGACGGAGATGACCCCTCTGTGGAAGGTCTGGCTCGAGTCAATGCCGGCGAGTATCGGGCATCGACTTTCCTCAACCTCCTTACCGTACGCTTCCCGTAGAGCCCAGAGTAGGTCTGGGAAATTAACCGGAGGTCGGGGACGTGTGTACCCGTGCTAGGTTTTGTGGTCCGAGACTGGGCGCGCACTGAACGTCCGAGTTCAGATTCAGTAGACAGAATTGAGAGTCGAACAAGGACACCGAGGACTGGGGCCAACCCGACCCGGGGGACCTTCGTCGGGGGTGCACTGGCGGAAGTAGGGAAGGAAACGAGGGACAGGTGCAGGAGAGACTGAGGGTGGTCGTCAGTGGTGGGCTGGTACTCCAGGTCTTGCTGAGTGTTCGGACGGGCTCGGGGTTTGACTGGGGGGTGGGGTCGAGGACCGAAGTAAGGTGGTGGACAGTGGACGACGGTCCGGCACGAGTCTTGGACCTCGAAATCCTCTTGGAGGTAGTCCAGTAACAAAGAGAAAGGTCCGAGATCCGAACCCAGAGTCTCTCTCTGGCTACCTCTAAGTTTCAATCCAAGAAAAGGCCGGACCCACCTACACTTACTCCCCGAACTAAGTAGGGATGGACGTCTCAGACTGAGTATTTGTGTGAGTGTGTGTGTGGGTAGGAGTCTCCTACAAGACCCTTTGGGGTCGCGGGGGAGGGGTCTGTTCCTGTCTCAGGGGGCCATGGGAGGTGATTTACTGTCTCATGTACACGAAGACACCTTGTACACTGAGACCTCTTTCCTTGGGGGTCCCCCAGGTCTCTTGGGGTCCTGCGAGAGACATTAGACCGCCGTGGTCGTGGTCTCCTCCCCAGACTCCCACTCCCCAGAACCTCCTCCGCTGGCCCGTCCCTCCACGGCTGGTGTGGGGGGCTACAGACCTGAGGACGGGGACTCCCTGCGGAACCACTGTGACCGCCCCTCGACCACCGGACCCCGCCGGAGACGTTCTTAGCCTCTCGGGACTAGTCCCTCCCTTCAGCCACCAGTCGGGGACGGCGAGTGGAGGCCCGGGTCCCTCGTCTACATCTTTAAGACTCAAGTCGACAACTCTGGTAGGTCCCGAACTCCGACGTTTCACGGCCGGCTCACCTGGCTCGTCGGCTCCTGGACTTTCCACTGTGCGTACGACTCACCCCTGAGTGGCAGGTCCACTCACGCCTCTCCCGTAGGGCTCGTGTCACCGGTGCGTCGGGGCCCAGTCTCCACTCACGGCTCAAGAGTCATCTCTTTTCCCGAGAGGACTCCCTTGAGACTTGTGACCCGAGACTAGTGACTCTTCGTCTTGTGTCTCCGGAACCACACCTGAACCAAGATACCGTGTTCGCCCTTCCTAAGTCCCAAACTTGGTCTTCTCGACGATATGGGGTCTTCCCCTATTCCTGGAAAGGGCCCCAACCACCCCCTTGGCCTCCCGTCCGGACCACCGGTCTCCCGTCCCCCTTCAGACAGGAGTCCCCCACCGAGCACAATACTCCACGGTCCCGAAGAGACGGACACTCCAGACGTTACATCGTCTGGGGTCAAACTAGGGACCCAGCCCTTCTAGGGGACCTCCTCCCGTACCGTTGGGTGAGGATATAAGAACGGACTCTTTAGGTCACCCGTCTCCTCGGACCGCCCGACGTCAGGTGTCCCAGGGTCAGTGTGTACCGAAACAGTGATTTGGGGTACTTTGGTACTGAACGTCAGTTTCGGCACACCCAGTAGTCTCTTTGTCCCCGCGGGCTCTTCGAAACTTAAGGTCTCGTCTCCCCTGACGAACGACCGAGGAAACCCTTGACCCATCCCCTCTCCCCGACAGAGTCTTTAACGGAGGTTCCGAGGACTCGTCTGTGTGGACCCCTCCTCCACGTCCCTGGGGCCCTCCCACTCACTAGGACCCTCCCACTCACTGGGGTCGTCTCGGCCGAGGAATACAAATCGAAGGTACGGACTGTGTGGATACTACGTCCAGCTCCCAAGTGAGACCAAGACACAAAAGGAAAACAAGGACGATAATCGATCCGTTTTACTCCCGAACATGGGTCTCCCTTGAGTCCAAGTCTCCTTTTTCTTTCCGTGTAAAGACGACACGTAAAACCAATAAAGGTGAGTAAAATTTGCACCGTACGCCTTCAGGTCGACTGTTCTCCCACGACCTCTACGTCGGAGACCTGTGGGAACCCGTGGCGGGGGCTGTGGGGTCCCTGGAAGTCTGTAGGTCGGACCCACGAGGACTAGTACACCTACCGGTCTCCCCTCTCGGGACAAGACCATGGTCGGACACGGACCTGTCCTCTACCGACCACCCCGAGTCCGGGAGACACCAACAGATACACCGGAGAGACCTGAAGAAAAAGACCTTACAAGGAAACATAGGTACCTCATAATTTTCTGTACCATCCGTCCACACGCTGAACCGACGAGTCACTGTAAAAAAGGAAAAGAATCGAGGAATCGAGGACAAAGACCATAGACAACTAGAGGGTCTCGTGTCTTAACTTTTTCTTTCCAAGGGTTCCTGTGGGAACCCCTGTATTGTACTAAAGCATGTCATTTCTTCCCAACACTTTTACACCAGACACCTTTACGGAAAGAAGAGCCCCTGGGACCAGGAACCCATGCTCGAGAGGTGAACGTTGTCGAACGTCTCAACCGTGTATTGAGTTATTAAGGGAGGCGGGACGACTCTCCGACTCGGCACCAAATGACCACTCCTACTTCACGAACGACCCTGAACCACAGAAAGTTGTCTAGAAAAGATCCTAAAACATTGTACGAAGACGACGGTAGACGAGTCGAACGGTTGACTCAATTTATAGCCTAACCGGTTTTTCAAGTTCAAAAGACATTGTAGAATGTCTTTTGGGGTTTGCTTGAAAAACCGGTCGAGTTATATCTCTCCCCGACGGGAAAGGGGCGACCCAGGAGACATTACCATAGGGACAGAGAACCGTTGTTTACGCCAGGAGAATCTCACTTAGAGAAGGGACCCAAGTACTGTCAGGGTATACCCTCGGAGACAACATATGTACGATGGAGGACTTAACGTAAACAAATAAATAAATAAAACCATAGGTCAAGTAGTCGGCAGAACTTTAAAATGAAATTAAAGGTCTTATTTTCCTTGAAGTGTAATGAGACACTTGTCAACGTTAATTGGTCAAAGGTTTGAACCTCATAGTGTGTAAATGGGATCTAATAATAACCCGATATCGGAAATTCCAGATTACATCAAAAATAAAATTTTAATTAATTAAATAAAAATTGACGTGATCCCGAAGTGACACCAGACCCCCGAAGAGATCAACACCGATCGTCTCCGAATCAACGGGGTACCGACCACCTTGGAATCAAGGACTAGTCCCTAGTTTGGGCTCAGGGGTCATAACCTTCCACCTAAGAATTGGTGACCGTGTGGTCCATTCAGGAATTACATCCAAAGTTTTAGATTACTAACACTTATATAATATAAAACTGACATAATATAGTTATATAAAATCTAAAGAGACCTTTATGAATTTTTTACAAATTGTAGTAAAATTTCTCAAATTTATTTTAAAAACATTCAAGCAACAGAAAAAGAAAAAGTTGACACTTCGTGACTGTCTATTCTTTCAGTCGGACACTTACGTCGCATAAACTTCCTTACTGTGAGTCAAAGGGTCGGTTGGACCTTTAGACTCCCATCGTTACTGCTGTCAAAGAAATGGGGTCTAACCATTTGGGTGTTTCATTAGTAGACCTTAGCTGACCAACCGGGGATTTCACTTTCACAATCAGTGAGTCAGCACAGGTCAAGAAACGTTGGGATACCTAACATCGGGAGGTCCGCGAAGACAGGTGCCCTAAGAGGTCCGTTCTCATCACCTCACCCAACGGTACGGGAGGAGGTCCCCCAGAAGGGCTGGGCCCCTAGTTCGGACGTAGAGGAGACAGAGGACGTACCGTCCACCCGAAAAATGGTGATCACGACACCCTTCGGGCACTAACATATGTCGATCAGCACTTTCCCTCGGGTGCTAATATATCATTCAGCACTTTCCTTCGGACACTAACATATATCACTCAGCACTTTCCTTCGGGCACTAACATATGTCGATCAGCACTTTCCTTCGGGTGCTAACATATATCATTCAGCACTTTCCTTCGGGCTCTAACATATGTCGATCAGCACTTTCCTTCGGGTGCTAATACATATCATTCAGCACTTTCCTTCGGACACTAACATGCGTCATTCAGTACTTTCCTTCGGGTGCTAACATACATCATTCAGTACTTTTCTTCGGGCACTAACGTACGTCGATCAGCACTTTCCTTCGGGTGCTAATACATATCATTCAGCACTTTCCTTCGGGCACTAACATGCGTCATTCAGTACTTTCCTTCGGGCACTGACATACATCATTCAGCACTTTCCTTCGGGCACTAACATATATCACTCCGCACTTTCCTTCGGGTGTTAATATATATCATTCAGCACTTTCCTTCGGGCACTAACATACGTCATTCAGCACTTTCCTTCGGGTACTAATATACATCATTCAGTACTTTCCTTCGGGCACTAACATACATCATTCAGTACTTTTCTTCGGGCACTGACATACATCATTCAGTACTTTCCTTCGGGCACTAACATATGTCGATCAGCACTTTCCTTCGGGTACTAATACATATCATTCAGCACTTTCCTTCGGGCACTAACATGCGTCATTCAGTACTTTCCTTCGGGTGCTAACATACATCATTCAGTACTTTTCCTCGGGCACTAAAATACGTCGATCAGCACTTTCCTTCGGGTGCTAATATGTCATTCAGCACTTTCCTTCGGGTACTAATATACGTCATTCAGCACTTTCCTTCGGGCACTAACATACATCATTCAGTACTTTCCTTCGGGCACTAACATACATCATTCAGCACTTTCCTTCGGACACTGACATGTGTCATTCAGTACTTTCCTTCGGGCACTAACACACGTCATTCAGCACTTTCCTTCGGGCACTAACATACATCAATTCAGCACTTTGCTTCGGGCACTAACATACGTCATTCAGCACTTTCCTTCGGGCACTAACATACATCATTCAGCACTTTCCTTCGGGCACTAACATGCGTCATTCAGTACTTTCCTTCGGGTGCTAACATACATCATTCAGTGCTTTTCCTCGGGCACTAAAATACGTCGATCAGCACTTTCCTTCGGGTGCTAATATATCATTCAGTACTTTCCTTCGGGAACTAATATACGTCATTCAGCACTTTCCTTCGGGCACTAACATACATCATTCAGCACTTTCCTTCGGGCACTAACATACATCATTCAGTACTTTCCTTCGGGCACTAACATACATCATTCAGCACTTTCCTTCGGGCACTAACATACATCACTCAGCACTTTCCTTCGGGTGTTAATATATATCATTCAGTACTTTCCTTCGGACACTAACATGCGTCATTCAGCATTTTCCTTCGGGCACTAACATATGTCGTCCAGCACTTTCCTTCGGGTGCTAATATATCATTCAGCACTTTCCTTCGGACACTAACATACATCATTCAGCACTTTCCTTCGGGCACTAACACACATCATTCAGCACTTTCCTTCGGGTGCTAATATATATCATTCAGCACTTTCCTTCGGGCACTAACATACGTCATTCAGTACTTTCCTTCGGGCACTAACATACATCATTCAGCACTTTCCCTCGGGCACTAACATATATCACTCAACACTTTCCTTCGGGTGCTAATATATATCATTCAGCACTTTCCTTCGGGCACTAACATGCGTCATTCAGTACTTTCCTTCGGGTGCTAACATACATCATTCAGTACTTTTCTTCGGACACTAACATATGTCGATCAGCACTTTCCTTCGGGTACTAATACATATCATTCAGCACTTTCCTTCGGGCACTAACATGCTTCATTCAGTACTTTCCTTCGGGCACTAACGTACATCATTCAGCACTTTCCTTCGGGCACTAACATATATCACTCCGCACTTTCCTTCGGGTGTTAATATATATCATTCAGCACTTTCCTTCGGGCACTAACATGCTTCATTCAGTACTTTCCTTCGGGCACTAATATACATCATTCAGTACTTTCCTTCGGGCACTAACATACATCATTCAGTACTTTTCTTCGGGCACTGACATACATCATTCAGTACTTTCCTTCGGGCACTAACATATGTCGATCAGCACTTTCCTTCGGGTGCTAATATATCATTCAGCACTTTCCTTCGGGCACTAATATACGTCATTCAGCACTTTCCTTCGGGCACTAACATACATCATTCAGTACTTTCCTTCGGGCACTAACATACATCATTCAGCACTTTCCTTCGGGCACTAACATGCGTCATTCAGTACTTTCCTTCGGGTGCTAACATACATCATTCAGTACTTTTCCTCGGGCACTAAAATACGTCTATCAGCACTTTCCTTCGGGTGCTAATATATCATTCAGCACTTTCCTTCGGGCACTAACATACATCATTCAGTACTTTCCTTCGGGCACTAACATACATCATTCAGCACTTTCCTTCGGGCACTAACATATATCACTCAGCACTTTCCTTCGGGTGTTAATATATATCATTCAGTACTTTCCTTCGGGCACTAACATACGTCATTCAGCACTTTCCTTCGGGCACTAACATATGTCGTCCAGCACTTTCCTTCGGGTGGTAATATATCATTCAGCACTTTCCTTCGGACACTAACATACATCATTCAGTACTTTCCTTCGGGCACTAACACACATCATTCAGCACTTTCCTTCGGGTGCTAATATATATCATTCAGCACTTTCCTTCGGGCATTAACATACGTCATTCAGCACTTTCCTTCGGACACTGACATGTGTCATTCAGTACTTTCCTTCGGGCACTAACATGCGTCATTCAGTACTTTCCTTCGGGCACTAACATACATCATTCAGCACTTTCCTTCGGGCACTAACATATATCACTCCGCACTTTCCTTCGGGCACTAACATACATCATTCAGCACTTTCCTTCGGGCACTAACATGCGTCATTCAGTACTTTCCTTCGGGTGCTAACATACATCATTCAGTACTTTTCCTCGGGCACTAAAATACGTCTATCAGCACTTTCCTTCGGGTGCTAATATATCATTCAGCACTTTCCTTCGGGCACTAATATACGTCATTCAGCACTTTCCTTCGGGTACTAACATACATCATTCAGTACTTTCCTTCGGGCACTAACATACATCATTCAGCACTTTCCTTCGGGCACTAACATACGTCATTCAGTACTTTCCTTCGGGCACTAACATGCGTCATTCAGCACTTTCCTTCGGGCACTAATATACATCATTCAGTACTTTTCTTCGGGCACTGACATACATCATTCAGTACTTTCCTTCGGGCACTAACATACATCATTCAGTACTTTCCTTCGGGCACTAACATACATCATTCAGCACTTTCCTTCGGGCACTAACATACATCATTGAGTACTTTCCTTCGGGCACTAACATACAGCATTCAGCACTTTCCTTCGGGCACTAACATACATCATTCAGCACTTTCCTTCGGGTGCTAACATACATCATTCAGCACTTTCCTTCGGGCACTAACATATATCACTCAGCACTTTCCTTCGGGTGTTAATATATATCATTCAGTACTTTCCTTCGGACACTAACATGCGTCATTCAGCACTTTCCTTCGGGCACTAACATATGTCGATCAACACTTTCCTTCGGGTGCTAATATATCATTCAGCACTTTCCTTCGGGCACTAACATACATCATTCAGCACTTTCCTTCGGGCACTAACATACATCATTCAGTACTTTCCTTCGGGCACTAACATACATCATTCAGCACTTTCCTTCGGCACTAACATACATCATTGAGTACTTTCCTTCGGGCACTAACATACATCATTCAGCACTTTCCTTCGGGTGCTAACATACATCATTCAGCACTTTCCTTCGGGCACTAACATATATCATTCAGCACTTTCCTTCGGGCACTAACATACATCATTCAGTACTTTCCTTCGGGTACTAACATACATCATTCAGCACTTTCCTTCGGGCACTAACATATATCATTCAGCACTTTCCTTCGGGCACTAACATACATCATTCAGTACTTTCCTTCGGGCACTAACATACATCATTCAGCACTTTCCTTCGGGTACTAACATATATCATTCAGCACTTTCCTTCGGGCACTAACATACATCATTCAGTACTTTCCTTCGGGCACTAACACACATCATTCAGCACTTTCCTTCGGGTACTAATATATATCATTCAGCACTTTCCTTCGGGCACTAACATACATCATTCAGTACTTTCCTTCGGGCACTAACATATATCATTCAGCACTTTCCTTCGGGCACTAACATACATCATTCAGTACTTTCCTTCGGGCACTAACACACATCATTCAGCACTTTCCTTCGGGTACTAATATATATCATTCAGCACTTTCCTTCGGGCACTAACATACATCATTCAGTACTTTCCTTCGGGCACTAACATATATCATTCAGCACTTTCCTTCGGGCACTAACATACATCATTCAGTACTTTCCTTCGGGTACTAACATACATCATTCAGCACTTTCCTTCGGGCACTAATATACATCATTCAGCACTTTCCTTCGGGCACTAACATATATCACTCAGCACTTTCCTTCGGGTGCTAATATATATCATTCAGCACTTTCCTTCGGGCACTAACATGCGTCATTCAGTACTTTCCTTCGGGTGCTAACATACATCATTCAGTACTTTTCTTCGGGCACTAACATATGTCGATCAGCACTTTCCTTCGGGTACTAATACATATCATTCATCACTTTCCTTCGGGCACTAACATGCGTCATTCAGTACTTTCCTTCGGGCACTGACATACATCATTCAGCACTTTCCTTCGGGCACTAACATACATCATTCAGTACTTTCCTTCGGGCACTAACATACATCATTCAGCACTTTCCTTCGGGCACTAACATATATCACTCCGCACTTTCCTTCGGGTGTTAATATATATCATTCAGTACTTTCCTTCGGGCACTAACATACGTCATTCAGCACTTTCCTTCGGGCACTAATATACATCATTCAGTACTTTCCTTCGGGCACTAACATACATCATTCAGTACTTTTCTTCGGGCACTAACATACGTCATTCAGTACTTTCCTTCGGGCACTAACATATGTCGATCAGCACTTTCCTTCGGGTGCTAATATATATCATTCAGCACTTTCCTTCGGGCACTAACATGCGTCATTCAGTACTTTCCTTCGGGCACTGACATACATCATTCAGCACTTTCCTTCGGGCACTAACATATATCACTCCTCACTTTCCTTCGGGTGTTAATATATATCATTCAGTACTTTCCTTCGGGCACTAACATACGTCATTCAGCACTTTCCTTCGGGCACTAATATACATCATTCAGTACTTTCCTTCGGGCACTAACATACATCATTCAGTACTTTCCTTCGGGCACTAACATATGTCGATCAGCACTTTCCTTCGGGTACTAATACATATCATTCAGCACTTTCCTTCGGGCACTAACATGCGTCATTCAGTACTTTCCTTCGGGTGCTAACATACATCATTCAGCACTTTCCTTCGGGCACTAACATATATCACTCAGCACTTTCCTTCGGGTGTTAATATATATCATTCAGTACTTTCCTTCGGACACTAACATGCGTCATTCAGTACTTTCCTTCGGGCACTAACATATGTCGATCAGCACTTTCCTTCGGGTACTAATATATCATTCAGCACTTTCCTTCGGGCACTAACATACATCATTCAGCACTTTCCTTCGGGCACTAACACACATCATTCAGCACTTTCCTTCGGGTACTAATATATATCATCCAGCACTTTCCTTCGGGCACTAACATACATCATTCACCACTTTCCTTCGGGCACTAACATACATCATTCAGTACTTTCCTTCGGGTACTAACATACGTCATTCAGTACTTTCCTTCGGGCACTAACATACATCATTCAGCACTTTCCTTCGGGCACTAACATATATCACTCAACACTTTCCTTCGGGTGCTAATATATATCATTCAGCACTTTCCTTCGGGCACTAACATACATCATTCACCACTTTCCTTCGGGCACTAACATACATCATTCAGCACTTTCCTTCGGGCACTAACATACATCATTCAGTACTTTTCTTCGGGCACTAACATACATCATTCAGTACTTCGAACCGAACACCTGTCTACCTGGGACGAGGAAGAATGCCCTATCCGAGACGAAGATCTTGTCTCTTACCAGATCTAGAGAGGAACAAATGTCAGACAGAGGAGACACACAAGTATACAAGAAACCCAGGTTAAGGGAGAAGGTCCTTTCACTTGAACCTACGATTGGACCGACTCTTTGTGACCGAAGGTCCTTAGACCACAACCCAGACCCCACCATCTCCTTGAAAGAGACATCCGAAATAACCCAGTCTACGTTCTAAACTAGTCTCCCCCTTTTCAATTAGGACCTCTTTTCGGATCGACCTAGGTTCCGGGACCCCGGAACGTCCCGAGACGGACCACGAGTCTTTCCTTCGGGTTGGAACTGGTACTTAATCGTTTCGGCGTCGTACTTCCTAGGGTTCGTTTGAGTTTCCGGGTCCGGGTCCAACGGTAATTGTAGCCAATTGACTCACGTATTCGGTTGTCCACATGCGAACAACTACATTCCTCCGAAATGGATTGTCTCACTCGACGGGGTCCTTTAAGTGTCGTAGGACCCATTTTCAAGTCTTTTGTTTTAAGAGAGACACAAGACAAGATGGGTGGACTACCGATCTCCCTGTTGACTATAGGCAGATCATTAGCGTTTCACTTTACGACCTATACCAGGTTTCCGTGTAAAACATTGTCAAGAAAAACTTAAAGTACTCTTCGATTCGTAAACAAGGTGGACCAGTCGTGTATGAAACAAAACCATAGCAGAGTTTTCAGTTTACTTGGAAACTGACGTTTTAGACTCGAGAGAAGAGACACAATCTTCTGATCACCAGACCTCGTTCTAAAAAGTTTTTAACGAGAATCACTCGTGTCGGAGTTACTTCCCCCGGACCCCTTGACTGTTGACGTCCCATGGTCGATTCAACGAAGTCAGCACAGACTGAGAAACACTGGGGTACCGACACCGGGTGGTCCGAGAGACAGGTACCCTAAAGGGTCCGTTCTTCTGACCTCACCCAACGGTAAAGGAGGAGATCCCCTAGAAGGGCTGGGTCCCTGACTTGAGCACAGAGGACGCAGAAGAGCCAAAGGACGTAACCGTCCGTCGAAGAGATGGTAATCACGATGGATCCTTCGGGTTCACAGAGAATTTCCTGACTCGTGTTATTTACGGGAAGCATTCCCCTTCTCAGGTACACAACGTCTCTTCTTCGGCTAAGGTTGGGGAACTACCTTGACAAAGAAACTGAACGAAAAGCACCGAAGACAATAATATTAGTATGTCTTACCGGACGGAGTCTCCTGGGACGGGGAGACGGACTGACAATTGATTTAACGGAGACAAGTCTTGGAACGGGTGGACACCTACCGTCCGTACCCCTTTAATTGTGTAGGGGATCCTCTACAAACGTCCTATTTACTGAAAAAATGACACGAAGGAGTGGAGGGGGTGGAGATTGTTTTCTTGGACCGTAGGTCTGGGGCTAGTCTACCAATAAAACTCCGTGATCGGACGGTAGAAGAGTCAGTCGACGAAAGACTTATTTCGGTAAAAGGAACGGAGCTGTGGAGAAGAGAGCCCAAGTAGCGAGACAACACGTCACTCGTCTCGTCTCACTCGAACCTGAACCATTGGTTTACGGTGGGGAAATAAAGTGACTTCGGTTTACATCATTGTGGGGTTACGGAAGTCAAACTCGAGGACAAGGGGGAGGTCGTGCTTTGTTCTTGTTCGATCAGGGGTCACGGACCCCTTGTAAAGGGTCCGTCTCCGTCATGGTAACTCCACCTGACACAGAACGCACAAGGTGTCCGGAGCGTAGAGTAGACATGTCCCATACCAACCCCGTGGCCGAGACCCACCCTACCAAACATATACTTCCCGGATGAACGCCCCCGTTCAGGACATTCCCCGTTAGAGAGATCCCAATCGTTCCGAATTTACAGTGTCGTGGGTTTTATGTCTTTTACTTTTCCGTGCTACTGTGAGAAAAGAGAACCGCGAATAAGACGGTGACTAATAAAAAAATTACCGTCACACCGACTGAATGTAACGACACAATCAAAGTCTATATGTCGTCTCATTAAGTCAATATGTATATAAACTAGATACAAGAAAATTTTTTAAGAAAAGGCAACATTAAAGAACGTTCTGTGACTTACATCAAGGGACACGATATGTCATCCTGGAACCAAACACCAAAAAAAAATTAGGTAAAATATATATCCTCACATATAGACAATTGGGTTATAAAGGTCAAATAGGGAGGGAATGGAGGGGAAGCCATTGGTATTCAAACACTCAGATAAAGACAAAACATTTATTCAAGTAAACATATTAAAAAAATTTTTAAGGTGTATATTCACTATAGTACACTATAAACAGAAACAGACTCAACGAAGTGAACGATACTATTAGAAACACAGGCAGGTACGACTACGTTTACCTTAATAAAGTAAGAGAAAGTACCAACTCTTCGTAAGGTAATATATATACAAGACGAGGACGAAACAGGTAAATAAACGGTCACCCGTAAATCCAACGAAGGCACAGGACGCATGACATTTGTCACGACAATACTTGTGACCCCACGTACGTAGAAAAGTTTAATCTCGAAAACACAAAAGATCTATATTTGGGTCCTCACCCTAACGACACAGTATACCGTCGAGATAAAATCAAAACTCCTTCAGGGAAGGACAAAAGGTGACACCTACGTGGCTAAGTGCAGGGACGGTTGGTACATCTTACCAAGGCAAGGAGGTGTGGGAGAGAGCGTACATAATAAACATCTGAAAAACTACTACCGGCAAGACTAGTCACACTTTACTATGAAGGAAAATCAAAACTAAAAGTAAAAAGATCATTAATCGTTAAATCTCGTAGAAGAGTCCACGGTTGACCGGTGGACACATAGAAGAAGTCTCTTTGCGATAAAGCCAGAAGACTGGCAAAGATGTATCTTTACAAATAATAATAACTTACATACTCGACAAACATATCAAACCTTTAAATCGGGAACAGTCAACGTAGGAAACGTTTATAAAAGAGGGCCAGATATCCAACAGAAAAACGAAATAAAGACCGAAGGAAACGACACGTTTCGAATATTTAAACTGATCCAGGGTAAACAGATTTCCTCTAGCCGAGACCCTAAAGAAACCTTCCTTACTACGATTTCGACTTTGAGGTCATGAAACCGGTGGAGTACGCTTCTCAACTCCTTTTCTGAGACTACGACCCTCCCTAACCCCCGTCCTCCTCTTCCCCTGCTGTCTCCTACTCTACCGACCTACCGTAGTGGTTGAACTACTTGTACTCAAACTCACTTGCGGTCCTCAACCACTACCTGTCCCTCCGGACCGCACGACGTCCAGTACCCCAGCGTTTCTCAACCTGTGTTGACTCGCTGACTTGACTTGACTTGACTTGTAAACAAATTGAAACGAAAAGAAAGATAACGAAGCCTCTGGTCAATGTCTAATAATCAACGATTGAATGGATCGACTGAATGATTGACGGCTCTGGTCAATGTCTAATAATCAACGATTGAATGGATCGATTGAATGACTGACGGAATTATTTACCTACGAAAGACAAGCTAAAACACATAAAACGTCGTAGGAGATCACAACTTACTAATAACATTTATAAGTCACCACAGACAAGTGGTTTTCTGTCGTGTTCTCTACAAAAGGAGTCCCACACCGTCTACCTCTCTCGTCGTCTCTTTTCGACCCCCCAATATTTCACAAAGTCCGGTCCCCGTGGTTATTTATTTAACTCGTCCGTATGAAACAGAGGTTCTGAGTGGTAACGGGTCATTTACCTAGTAGATAATCATTAGTAGGCCACACAACTGAGATTTCTTTTGGAGTGTTTTACGTTTTCGTAATCATTTAGTATATTCTTGACTTCCCACCTGTGAAGATGGAAGGGACGCACACACACATGAGTCAGTACAAGCTGAGGAACGGTTGGGCACCTACCGTCGAGTGGTCCGAAAAGTCAGGTACCTTAAAAGGTCCGTTCTTATGACCTCACCCAACGGTAAAGGATGAGGACCCTTAGAAGGACTCCCTATCTTAGGTACAGAGGACACAGAGGGCGAAACCGTCGACGCAAGAAATGATGATCGTGGAGGCCCCTTCGGGCGGAAAGAAGTGGACTATAAATAAAGGTACAGGAACAAAAATCGTGGTGAATCTTTTTCGGTTATTATTAAGCTAATGTTACACTCGCGAACTTCAAAAAAAGACTAATTCGTCTAACGTGCACTTTACATGTTGGACAAATTAAATGTTCACACGCACACTCACTCACACCCGAAGGGACCACCGAGTCTACCATTTCTTATACAGCCGTTACGTCCTCTAGACCCAAGATAGGAACCCAACCTATCTCTTCCCTTACAGATGGGTGAGGTCAGAAGAACGGACCTCTTAGAGTACCTGTCCGCTCGGTACCCCAGTGTTTCTCAGTCTGTGCTGACCACTCGTACGTACGAATGATTTAAACGAGGGAAAACCCGCAACCCTTTTACGGGACTCGAGCTACCGTCCCGAGTGTAGGGACTTTACTAAAGTCCTCTGTCTACGTCTCCGTCCCTGGGTCTTTCGGTGTTCGGAGACCCTTCAACCGGTGTCGAACCGACGTCTGGTTAGAAAGTCTAATCTAAACGTCTACGGAGACAAGGAACCATCCCCCTATTACCTGTTAAACAGGTCATACACAATTAGATTATTAGGTAGAGGTAAATTGTTGAAGTTTCGTTTTGTTTGTGTTCTGTGAGTAATTATGAATGTTCACCCCACATTTGGATCGGTCCGCTAAATTTGTGGCTCCGAACTGATGTTCGACGCAAACTTTCCACCGACAGAGACGAGACTGAACTGGATTGGGACTCTACAGAAAGTCGAAAGGAGAGACTCGTGTCCTAAAGTCCTTATTCAGGTCGTCGTCGCAAGTCCCCTTAACGGGTCCTTTGTCCCGATTCGTCCGGTTTCCCGAACAAAAGTTTAATCGTCGTGTCAATGATCCCACCAGGGGAACGAAATGACTACTTGTGTCACTTGAAACACATTTACAAAGTTATGTCTGTGTAGTCAAGTCAAGTTACTGAGAGTCAAGGGCAAAGTGTGTCTCCTTTTGGATTTTCAGATTTCGGTCTCTCGTAGTTCGACAAACAAATCCCTCGTTTACATCGGGAACTTGAGTCTAGAAGATTAAAACAAAATAGTACTAAGTTTGGTCAGGTGGGATTTCCTTTAGTTGGGACTTATAAGTGACCTACCTGACTACAACTTCGACTTCGAAGTTATAAAAGCGGTGGACTACTGTTTCTCGACTGAGTAACCTTTTCTGGGACTACGACCCTTTCAAGTCAAGTCAAATCAGCGAGTCAGTACAGACTGAAAAACGCTGGGGTACCTGACGTCATACAGTCCGGAGGGACAGGTAGTGGTTGAGGGTCTCAAATGAGTTTGAGTACAGGGAACTCAGCCATTACTGTAAGTTGGTAGAGTAGGAGACAGCAGGGGAAGAGGAGGACGGAAGTTAGAAAGGGTTGTAGTCTCAGAAAAGTTTACTCAGTCAAGAAGCGTAGTCCACCGGTTTCATAACCTCGAAGTCGAAGTCGTAGTCAGGAAGGTTACTTACAAGTCCTGACTAAAGGAAATCCTACCTGACCAATCTAACTAGAGGAACGTCAGGTTCCCTGAGAGTTCTCAGAAGAGATTGAGGTGTCAAGTTTTCGTAGTTAAGAAGCCACGAGTCGAAAGAAATATCAGGTTGAGAGTGTAGGTATGTACTGATGACCTTTTTGGTATTGAAACTGATCTGCCTGTAAACAGCCGTTTCATTACAGAGACGAAAACTTATACGACAGATCCAACCAGTATTGAAAAGAAGGTTCCTCGTTCACAGAGTTAAAGTACCGGCTTCAGTGGTAGACGTCACTAAAACCTCAGGGGGTTTTATTTCGGACGGTGACAAAAGTGACAAAGGGGTAGATAAACGGTACTTCACTATGACCCTTTCTACCTCCCACTTTCCTCTTCCCCCTCCGTCTCTCACTCAACCAATCTACCGTAGTGACTGAGTTACCTGTTCCTAAAAGGATTTGAGACCCTCTAGTACCTCCTGTGCCCTCGGACCGTACGACGTCAAGTTCCCCGACGTCTCTCAGTGTGTCCTGACTCCCTGACTTGTTGTCGTCGTCTAAGTGAAAGTCTTTCTCGAACTTAGAGTCACTGCGCTTTCTCCTTCTCGACTTTTTATTTCTCTTTGAGGGGCCCTCTTTCGACGAACCTTTCCGTGCGTGGTACCAAGAGTCGACGGACAGGACACAGGTGCTCCTCTAAGCCCCCTGGGACAGTCTGGAGTCCGAGAGAGGAGAGGGTTGTGGGGGAAACCCTACTTTCGAGTATTATAAGAGTGTAGGAGGGTGAACTCCCTCTTCTGTTTGTTTGCTCGTACACGAAGAGTAGTGGAAACAACTGAAGGAACAGAGAGAAGTTCCAGTAGTCCCTCCTTTTTTGACAGTTGTCGTCTGTATGAATCCTCCTTAAAATTAGATAGTTCACTGTCTTGAAAATATTGGTTGAATATTCCTACCGTTGTTTTGAATTAGTCTTTTATTTCCCAGAATCCCTAATTTCGTAAATTGTTTGTAAGCGTCTGTAGTCAAATTTTGAGCTGAAATATGGTCTGACAAAGAAAAAAGAGTACTCAACTGATGAACCAGTGTATTTCTTACCAACGAGAAATAGTGGTGTGTTCTTTGCGTTTTTAACGAACAAATACAAAAACCAGATAATTCGTATTAGCTGTATTGTAGGTCACCGTGGAAGTTCTAAAGGTTCGTCTAAGACTCAAGAAAGGTCATATTGAATCAAATGTAGGTGTAAAAGGTCGAAGTTAGTTGGGGAAAGAGTGTTTACTTGAGAACTAATAAAATCTGTCAGTGAGTACGGAGATTCTGACTCACAGACAATATAGAAGGGGGAAGTCGAGACTGAGTAATATTTCTACACTTTATCGCGGGGCAGCGACGGAGGGGTTAAAGATAGTCTGTCGTCTACATTCTTCCTATTGCCCCTCTGTTGACGCATCAGTGGCTGTTTACCCCTGGTTTCTGTCGTAGGACTCCTCGGACCTCTTAAGGTGGTGACTCCTCGGACCACCCGATGACAGATACCCCAGCGTTTCTCAGTCTGTGTTGATTCGTCGATGGTGGAGGTAAGAGTGTCTGTTCTTTGAACCTTCCCAAAGACGTTCCTTCAGTTCCGTCCCGTCCAAACTCTACTGTTGGATGGTTGACCGTTTCCTAGACGGTCCTCGTGCTCCCTGACCCTCCCCGACCCCACCCGCAACCCGACTCCTGATCTGTCCACCCTGTCACTACCTCCCCCTATACGGACCTCGAGTCAGTGACGGAGGTGGGACCTCGACCTCATCCCCCCGACCCACGGTCGCCCCCAACCCCTGGGGACGTTGTCCACTGTCCCCTCGTTCCCTCACTCCCCCCCGGACCGGGACTTGTCCCCAATAGGACCTTCGGGACGTATCTGCACAAGGGAAGAGAGACAGAAGCCCTAGATTGGGAAAAAGTTAAGATGCAACTTTAGTGAAGTGAGGGACAAATCGAAGACAAAGACAAATAACGAAAAGTCAAAACTAAAATTGAAAAACAAAAACAAACGTGACCCGAATTAGACTTCTTTCAAGAAGTCGGGTCGATGAGTTGTCTAATTGAAGCAAACATCAGTCGACTCCCAGGGAAGACAACAAATCAAGGACTCAACACAGGCTGAGAAACACTGGGGTACCTGACGTCGTGTGGTCCGAAGGGGCAGGAAGTGACAGAGGGACTCAAACGAATTTGAGTTCAGGTAACTCAGCCACTATGGTAGGTTGGTAGAGTAGGAGGTTCGATAACGATTAAAAACAAAATTACTAATATCAAAAAAAAAAAAGTTGAGGTTCGAAACAAACATAAAAGGTGTGTCCAAACCGTCTTTGGGGACCACTCCTAAAAGAAATCTCTTAATAAGTGATAAATCTACCAAATATTGGAATTAACCTTGGATGAGGAAGTCAGTAATTTCGAAGTTTTTGAATAATCAAAGTAAGTAAATTTTTCTTTTGGACGGTACTCATTGTAAACCTTTTTTATAAGGGTGAAAGGCGAACCCGGGGGACTCATTGACTGTATGACTATTCCATTTCACTTCCAGTTCAAGGACTCGACTTCGCGACAGAATCCATGTCTCTTTCGTTGTCTATCTCTCTCTTCTGAAGCCACACTCAAACGTCAAGACTTAACGAACTACTTCCTTGATCCCGCTTAGTGCAAAGAAACTTGGTTATAGGATTACAAATGTACTCTAATTAGGGAAAAGACGAGTAAAAATGACACTTTTAACTGAGTAAACGCTTTTAGTGTGTTACTATATTCAGTTTGACTTGGTGACTTTTAATAGTTCACTAATATTATACTACGATGACTATCAGCGTCACAAGATATCAAGATGATACCTAAAAATACAGTACCGAAGGGAACTAAGTTGAAATAGTCATTGTCTTTTTTCCCACCGTACCTATTGTTCCTTACTTAAACTCAGTCAACTTGACTCCAGCTGCTTGGATCTCGGACAATACGTCTCACTTTATTCAGTCTTTATCTTTTCTTTTACAGTGTATAATTACGTATATATCCTTTAGGTCTGTTTATCATGACTACTTGGATAAACGTCCCGGCCTTACCTCTGTGTCTACGTGTCTCACCAGTACACCTGGGTCACGTCCTTTCTCTCTCCCGCCCTACTTCCCTCTTTCCTTGTGACTGCACATGTAATGGCGTGCGCCCTGACTGCCGCTCGCCTTTCGACGATAACTCGTGTCCCTCGAGTCGGACCACGAGACACTACTGGATCTACCTACCCTACCCCCTTTCTTCCTCCCTCCAAGTTCTCCCTTCTCTATATACACATATATATAGGGACTACCGAGCCTACCAGTTCTTAGACGGACGTCACGTCTTCACATCTCTTCACTTTCAACGAGTCAGCACAGGTTGAGAAGGGTCGGGGTACCTGATATGTCAGGCACCTTAAGAGGTCCGGTCTTGTGACCTCACCCGTCGGAAAGGGAAGAGGTCCCCCAGACGGGTTGGGTCCCCAGCTTGGGTCCAGAGGTCGTAACGTCCGTCTAAGAAATGGTCGACTCGGTGTTCCCTTTGGGTTCTTATGACCTCGCCCGTCGGAAAGGGAAGAGGTCCCCTAGACGGGTTGGGTCCCTAGTTTGGGTCCAGAGGACGTAACACCCACCTAAGAAAATGGGCGTCTCGGTATTCCCTTCGGATAAGGGTCCAAGTTAGGGGCCCAGCCCTTCTAGGGGACCACTTCCTTTACCGTTGGGTGAGGTCACAAGAACGGATCTTTTAAGACGTCTGTCTCCTAGGACCACCCGATGTCAGGTTTCTCAGTGTGTGCTGACTCGTCGATTGTCTTGTCTTGTATACATGCAGTGAGACGACTAAGTACAACAACGTGCCGTCTTTCGTCGTATTGTGACTTTCCGTTAATAGGAGGTTAATTTTATTATTAAATTCTTTTCCACCGTCCCCTCAACCAGCTCTTTGTCCGTCTTCTTCCTTTCCCCCCCCTGTCTTCTCCGAGTCGGTGCACCAGCCACAGAGTGGACGGTCGAGCGAAGTCGGACCTCAAGTCAGTGAAAACAATCTTTCACCTAAGACTTTCCAAAATGGGTTTTTACTACTTAGTGTCGTCGCTCCCGGTTCGACCAGGACGCCCCGTCGAGGGTCTGGACAGGGTCACCGGTGTTCGTCCTTTAGTCGTCCATAGCCAATTACCGTGGTCGCTATTTTATAAAATACGACTCTAAGAGTTATATTTTAGGGAGAGGACCCTCTGTCGACTACTCTTCGATCTGGATATTTTTAGTGTAATCGTCTAGATAGTGACCGAAACTTTGTCATCATTACTTTTCACCGTTGATTGAAACCAACCTTCCGTGCTATAAAGGTCCCTGAGAAGGCGGTCGGTTCAGGCGGGGTAGACAACGGGCGAGTAGATTCGCACGCAAAAGACAATTGACGTAAAGTGTCCAGCTCTCACTCGGGGAGGTCCGGGAGGCCCGGGACGTCGCCTTACGCAGATCCTGCCCCCACCCCGGTACCGACCCTCGAGTGACAGGGTTTGAGAGAGCGAGTGTTGGACGTGCCTGGTCTCTGACAGAACGTCGGAGTCAAAGGACTGGAAATTGTACTCCGACGCCCTTCTTGACGCGAAAGGCTCGGAGTCCTTTGTCGGCGGATCTCTAACAGGACGTCTCCCTTCATTCCTCTCTTCAGTATACTTTGACGGGCATTCGACTTAGATTTTCCTTTACCATGTTTACTTGAATGAATGTGTCGTCTTCACCCGAGTGTCCGAAGACAATACGAATGGTTCCCCCCCTTCCCACCCCCCTTCCCTATCAATCCCCCGACCCCTAATTATACATGTGAGACGACACAAATTTTACCTATCGGTTGTTCCTGGATGTCACGCCGTGTCCTTGAGACGAGCCACAATGGACGCGTCGTCCGACTTTACCTTTCCTTAAGTCTTTTCCTATATATAATAAGAAATATATATTTATTTATCTATAGATATATTTTATATGTTTACATATAAAAATATGTATTAATACATACATAATATAAATATACAGTTAATTTGTATGATTAGTATATTAATATATATTAGTTTATATATCAATATATAATATAAATTATATA
>SJYO01037955.1:58128049-58199092 GCA_006410555.1 Capra ibex
AAATTATATTTATATAAATATATAATAAAATACAAATATACAATTAATATATATAAATATATTTTACATAATATGTATATAAATATATTTATATATTTATTTTATATATAAGAAACATATTTTAGAAATATATATATACACGTATATATATATTTCGAGTTAGTGACAACATGGGGACTTTGATTGTGTTGTAACATTTAGTTGATGTGAAGTTATTTTTAATTTTGCAATTCTTTTATTCCTATTGGCCGATTGATTTATTCTCCTTAACTTTTATTAGGCGCTCGACACGTCAGGAACTGCTCCGGGGGCAGTGTCACACCTGACAACGGCGTCCCTGACGCCCACCCCGTGGTCACAACCGTCCTCCCGGGAGGGACGGGGGGCTCGACAGGCGAGAGTCCTTCGTGTCGTTCGCCACGTGTCACGAGTGGTGGAGGGTCCCAAGAGGTCTCGACTCCCTCGGGACCCTACACTCCGACACCCGAAAGGTAAGCCCTTAAGGAACACTCGACTAGTCCCTTGGACAAAGGTTTCCTCCTGAGGATTCCCCACAGGTCTAGGTCGACTCTTACCGTCACGAAGACACCTGTCTTCAAAGTCGACATAAAAAGTCTTACGTGAACCTACTTCGGGAACACCCCCTTACCTCTGAGGTCACGTGCGACTCCGTATCGTAATGACCCCTGCCAAGTCCTCAGTCTTTCTGTCTTTCATTCCTGGGTCATTGCACTCTCAGGGGAACCGAGTCGCCATTTCTTAGACGGACGCCACGTCCCCTGTGTCCTCTGCCCAAGCTAGAGACCCAGCCCTTCCAGGGGACCTCCTCCTGTACCGTGGGTGAGGTCATAAGAACGGACCTCTTAGGGTACCTGTCTCCTCGGACTACCCGCTGTTGGTACCCCAGTGTTTTCTCAGCCTGTAGTGAATCGTTGGTTTGTTGTCGTTGTTTGGGTCATTGAGTCTTTGCTTTTTCCTTAAACTTGACGCACTATTTACAGTGGAACACTACTGAATATATAAGATAAGAACAATATTCTTCTTACTTATCTCGGTTCGGTCGTTTAACAGTGGGGAAGAGGGATTCATTGTCACGGGACTAAAATAAGAGCAAACCCGCACACCGGTGGGACTTGTCTCTAAGCAAAGGATCAAAGGACACTTCGAACCTCTCCAGTCGTCTCGCCCGACCATCTTACAGTCGTAGCAACCGTACAAGAGGAAGGGCCAGCACCGGAGTCTCTTCCCACCGAGGAGGGACGGAGGTAGGACGACCGACCTTGCACCTACGGTACCGACCTGGAGGTCCCTACTAGAACCTGTGACTCTGTCGTGGTGTGACGTAGGTTCCTACCTACCGTCAGTCTACCGTCCTTGGAAAGTTTTCGGGGACGTCCGGGGGTCGAGGGGTGACCGACGGGTCTGAGGAGAAGTTTCGCTCTCTTTGCGTAGAATTAGGACAAAGCGGGTTTGGATGAAGAACCTCGTTCATAATCAGGGAGACAACACGGATTGAGAAGCGTTGGGGAACCTAACATCGGACGGTCTGAGGAGACAGGTACCTTAAGAAGTCCGTTCTTATGACCTCGCCCAACGGTCCGGGAGGAGGTCGTCTAGAAAGACTAGGTCCCTAGCTTGGGTCCAGAGAACGTAACGTCCATCTCAAAAATGACAGACCCGATGGTCCCTCCGGATGAAGAACCTCCATTACTCCCTGGCAAGACATACAGTGAGGGTCCAATCCTCTGACTGAGTCCAGGTCTCACTGTGGATCGATAGATGTCTGTCTGTTCTCTTACTCCTCCCACATCCGTAAAGTCCTTTCTCATTGTAGGACTTTACCCTATCCTTCCTGAATCATAAGTGGGAAACTTGGACTCGATCCAATCCTATCCGATCCGGTTCAGTGAAGTCAGTACAGGTTGAGAAACACTGGGATACCCTAAGAGGTCCGTTCTTATGACCGCACCCAACGGTAAAGGAGGAGGTCCCCTAGAAGGGGTGGGTCCCTAGCTCGGGTGTAGAGAATGTACAGGACGTAACCGACCTCCCAAGAAATGGTGATCACGGTGGACCCTTCGGGACTCGACTACTAATTTAATTTTCGTTACATAAAAAGAAATTAAAACAATCGTAAACATACATTTACCATAAAATAATTGACTACTCACAAAAACGACAAACGACGGTATTAGTCTCTCGGCCAAACTTACTGAAGGAAACGGTCCGTAATCCTATACTGTCAACAAAAAGGTCCCGTGTTTTACGACCCCACACCCATGAGTCGGACGTCTAGTTTCGTGGACGCAGGTCACCTGTGTCAATATGACTTAGGTCGCAGAGGTAGGTCGTACACCAGTACACCTTCCCCGGGGGTCCCCACATTCTGTCTATGACCGTTTCGACAAGCGGTAAGGGGAAGGGTACTACTGGACGTGATTTCGACCCTTTCTAACTCCCGTCCCCCTCTTCCCCTTTGTCTCCTTCTCTACCAACCTACCGTAGTAGCTGAGTCACCTGTACTCAAACTCGTTTGAGACCCTCTAGCACTTCCTGTCCCTTCGGACCACACGACGTCAGGAACCCAGTGTTTCTCAACCTGTGCTGACTCGCTGACTTAGTCAGCTAGTACGCTTCAAAGAAGGAAGACCAAAACCAACCTCTCGTGGTACAGGGGGTTCGGGACACAATGGGTGGGCGGACGGAGACGTGGACCCAATTACGAAGTGGGAAGTGCACTGAATGAGGACTGGGGACACCTTAAAGGGTCACAAGGTCACTGGCGGGAGTAGTGAGTCATTGACCCCCAATTGTGTCTGGTGTAACGGCATCGGGGAGTCTTAAGAAGAATATAGTGTAACCCTTAAGTTAAAAGGAAACTGGCTTTCTTATTACCAAATAGACTCGACTGAGACATTGGGGTTCTCCCCGTCACTTCGAGACTCCTCAAACCGATTCCAAGACCCTGTCTCATCGAGGAGGTCCAAGACTCTCACCATTCTCTCGGGTCTACCTCCCACTCCTGTGGGGACAGACTCAACCACCCCCCGAGGGGTGCACCTGTGTGACCTCGTGCTTGGTGTACCCCCCGTCTCCTCTGGGACGGGCACGGACGACCCCAGAGACGTCTGAAAGACATAAGAGTCCTTGTGGTAAAAGGTTTCGTGTCTTGACAACGTTCCCTCTTCTCGACTTTGTATAATACGTTCATTTGTAAATTTGTCTATAACTTTGTGTTTACCTTCTCATCGGACGAACCGGTGGGGACCGACCGTGACGGGCGGAAAGACGAGTAGTGCGTCCCGTGTCTACGGACAACGACCCGTGTCCCGGGGTCTGACGTGAGGACGTACAGACGGACCAGGTGTCTGAGAGTCTCGGTCGACGGAGGTCAGAGAACCTGTGACCTCCGAAAGGCCAGTGTATAAACAAAAGTTGGTCCGAGGACCAATTTCCACGTGGTCTAAGCTGAAGTCCGTAAACGGACATGACCCCCTTTTGTGAAAGGTAACTTACACTACGACACTTCGTTTCGACCGACAAAACCACCCACCCGTCGTTCGCCCTCACACCGATCCCAAGTCTTTGTCCCTAACGTTCAGAAGAACCAGGATCTTCTGGGGGCTCACACCAGGACCAAGAAACGGGGGCACATACCAACGGGTCTTGTTCATTCCTTGTCCGACCCCTTGGTCTCTAGGAGTATCGACCGGTGCACCGAGTACTCTCGTGGTCCTTCTGACGTGGGGTGGGGGGTAAATAATATTCAAAGGTCACTGGGGACTGTCAGGGCACCGTTGATGAAACACGGTCTCTGACAACTAGTCGGATAAATTAACGACAGTGAGAACCACCATAGCCTCCACCCCTCTTAGGGACCAAACGTTTCCTCCTGTGTCCCTGGATCTCCGTACTTCCATTTTGGTACCGGGTCCACCCCTGAACTGGACCAGCAGACCGAAGTCGTAGGACGAAGGTCGTGGTAGGAAGGGAGTCCCCGAGCAGTGGGTGACGTCCGTCGTCTCGACACGTACTGGCTGATCTGAGTTGCACGCCCAGACCTACTGGGGGTCCGACGACCCGAGGTCCTCTCTTGGTAGAACCGTTCTCACTGAGGTAGTCCTAAATACCGTCACTGAAGGATGAGTGACGTGTGAAGAGACCTGTGAACCGAGAGACTCTTGTAAACAGGACTGAAGGGTTCCGAGCACTCGTGACCACCGGAAAAACTATACTTCATCCAGGACTTATTAATTAACAAAACGGTTTGTGTCCTGAACTCGAGGGGTGGGCGTGTGACGCACGTGCGGACTACGAGTCAACGTGTCAGCACAGGCTGAGAAACACTGGAACACGTGACGTCGGGGGTCCGAGAAGACAGGCACCCTAAGAGGTCCGTTCTTATGACCTCACCCGACAGAGAAGAGGTGAGTCCCCAGCTTGGGTCCAGAGGACGTAACCGTCCGCCTAAGAAATGGTGACTCAGTAGAGTCTTCAGAAAGGGGGTGTACTACCTTGGGTCCAAAGGCCGTGACGTCGACCTAAGAAATGGTCGACTCAGTGTTCCCTTCGGGTTCTTTACCCCTTTATGTTCCTTTAGTGGTGTAAATATCAGACTAAAGGAAAGGTACGTAATTTTTACTCTGATTCCGACGGTCGGAATCTATTCGTAGTCTTATGAACAAAGTACTGAAACGTAAAGGAAAAGGAAAAATCCGACGGGTCGTCCCGGACGTCCTAGACCCAAGTAACTGGTCCCTACCTTGGGTTTGGGAAACATCACCTTCGTGCTTCAGGATCTGTGACCTGGGGGTCCCTCCGGAGACACGCAAAAGAAAACTGTCGTATCGGGTGGAGACGGTAAGGACCAGTTTCGCGGGACAAAACCCCGATTGCACTCCTCACTCATCGACGCTCGATCAAAACCGAGGCCACCCACTACGGTACCGACTAAAACAACGACCCGACGGGGGGCGTAAACTAAAAGCTCGGGAGACTAGTTTGAAGCAGCACACGTGAGTAAAGTAACAGAAAGTGTACGGTAAAACTCTAACAGAGTCCAATTTTTTTTTTTTTTGTATAACCCCAAAAATTAAAAACACTGATCTTCAGTTCAAAATGAGATGGACTCTGGTAGAGGGTCCCGGGTCAGAGGCTCACAAACAAGGACCCGCAGAAGTGATATAATCCCTTCACCCTGAGACTGAGGTATAAGTTAGACGAAGAAAATTAGAAACATGAGATGACCAAAACGAAGTTCAATTCTTAGAACGGATATCCGCCTTTATATGTCCTATCGGGTAAGAGGAGTAAGGGTTCCGAAACTGGAAGTTCACATATTGTGAAAAGGTAAGTATATCTCTATGTTTCAACGTCTTTCTCTTATAGAAAGTAGAACAACCTCCAAATACCCCTTCACTACTGAACTGGATGGACCAATCGACGTTCTTGTGTCATAAGGTCATGGTTTTACAAACGTTGTTGGTTGGTATAGAGAGGGAGTAGACTGGAAATGTTTACGAAACGACTTTGGGAAATCCCTCAAGTCCCAAACCCCCGTGTTCGTAGACAAGGGGAACTGGGACGCTATTTGGAAAGAGACGAGGTTTTAAACTGTGAAGTCAAACAAACCGGAGGAGAAGGAGTACATGCACTTGAACGGAAGTCATTGTAAACTACTACTTCCCTAGACACTGGTCCAGGTAGAGTCTTTTCGTGGCACCTTGAATCGAGCGTTCAAAGGAAACATCTCTTGAAGGTCTCGGAGATTGGACGATTCCCCCATCCCCTAGTCTGCCCTACTCAGTCCTCCCACCCGACTGGTACACCTCGAGTCCCTTTCTCTGCGTCTTTCTTTCACCCCCTCCGTCGACTCCTCCCCGGGACCCGACCCCAGGGCCGTCGGGGAAGATCACATCACAGACAAGCGCTGAACTGGTAAAATCTTTTACCGGGAGGTCCGTACTGTACCGGTCTTGACCCGTCTTATAAGGACATACGTGTGTACAATAGTGAGCCAAATATCGTCTCTTCTTGCTTGGACTGAGGAACAACTTAGATAAGGAGACCGGGATTGAGAGCCAGTCGACGGACACGCATCAGTGGGAGGGAAGACATTCTCACAAGAGATACAAGACTTTCTGTGTCCCGTCGGGTAAGAGGTCACAGACTGGAAATTTTCACTTTGTTAAAAGTCAAATTTTCCAACGTATTGTCTTTTATTGTAAACAGAACCTCCGAATGTCCTTGACACACTGGTCTGGACGGACTCGTCGATGTTCATGTTTTCCAAGTCCGCCGTTCTTCAAACGGTGTTGGTTGGTGAAAGGAAGGGGCACATCACATTTTCTTCGGACTTAAGACTCCATCCGTCTTACCAAGAAGTTCCTACGATCAGGTGGTAGAAGAACCAGACGACCGAAAGATTTATTTCAGCGATACGATAAAGAATAGGGTTGGTGAACTAAAGAACCAGATAACAAACTACTCGGACCTGAGCCATTGTTCAACAAAACCTATTTTCTATACTCCACTACTTTTTAAGAACTTCAAACTACTCGACGTCAAACCTCCTACATCAGAGGAAAGCTCCCCGTGTCTTTGTTTTTTGTTACATTAGAGGTGTACAACCACTTTCTCACCACTCTAGTCCCATCCTTGACTCCCGCTTTTCCTAAGTCCATTCTTCTGTGTATTCCTTTACCAGTAAATTCTACTACGACCGTTGAGACTACGCCTTTCGGTACGGAAGGGTCCTGACACGGACCTTCCGGGTACTTCTTTATAATCTCACTTTCACTACCTATTGTAAACCTACGGATTTATAAAAGATCGATAAAAGGAAATCTAACGGGTGAGACGCTCTTACAGAAAAAAATAACAACAGATTGTTAGGGAGGAGTGAAGAAGGAAGAGAGACCGTGGTGACGGAGAAAGGGACCCCATGGTCGAAACTCCACTTCCCAAGTACCAAAATAGGTTGTCGTTCAGGGATTATGTCTTCTGTGGTCGCACTCCTGCCACAGGGTCCGACCATTTATCGGTCAGTAGAGTTGGAAGAGATCCAAAGAGTATTTAGGTAGTCAAGTCCAGTCGGTGAGTCAGTACAGACTGAGAAACACTGGGGTACCTGACGTCGTATGGTCCGGAGGGACAGGTAGTGATTGAGGACTTTGAACGAGTTTGAGTCTAGGTAACTCAGCCACTACGGCAGGTTGGTAGAGTAAGAGAGAACAGGGGAAGAGGAGGGCAGAAGTTAGGAAGGGTCGTAGTCCCAGAAAAGATTACTCAGTCAAGAAGTGTTTTAGGTATGAAAAACGATTTTTATTTTACAGTCGTACCTGTGGTCCGTCTCACCACTAGACCTTCAATTGAACGACGTAGAGACCTCTTCTCTTTCTCTTCTTAACGTCGTCTTCTAGGAACACCGGATTGTCCCCTCTCTCCCCCGTCTTAAGTCTCCTTTGGTCCCCTTTAACACGTGACGTGTGTGTGTGTGTGTGTGTGTGTGTGTGAGAATTTGAGGACCCAAATCTTCCGGTGTGACAGTGTTACTGTTCTTCTGATAAATCAAGGTTCTATGACCCTCTGTTTACGGAAGGTTCTTTTTCATTTTTACGGAATACCTAAATATGTTAAAGGTCAGGAGTTTTGAAGAATGCGAAAGTCCTCTAACACAGATTGTGGTCGGTGACACGTCGGACTGTTCCTGAAGGTCCGACCGGAGCCCTGTCTGGTCCTCGGTGTCTCAGGACCCGACGTGTGCTTCCGGAAAAGGACCGGAGACCGCCTTATTAAAGGGAGACGTCTCGACAGGAAGGGATCCTGTCAAAACAGAGAGGCTCCGGATACCCCACTCCTTCTGAAGGCCATCCGTTCCCCAGAGTCGGCGCACCCTGTCACGGCTATTGTCGACGGTTAGTTGGTTCAGCATTGTTGGTCGTTCCTCAGTAACGACCTTACGAGTCCCGCAAACACCTCACCCGGCTCCCCGAAGTGTGACAAGGAGGCCGGGACTCTAAGGACGCACGAAGGGGAACGTAAGGTCTTTACAAGTCCCGACGAGGAGTTTATCAACTTACTTACCGAAAAGGGTGGTAGTCCAGGTAAAGTTGGTCCGAAAGACTGAAACTTGTTGACGGTAGAAAGGGGTCATGAAAGGGAAACATGAAAATAACAAATAACGAATAGGAATGACACCTAGAAAAGATCGATGAAAATGCCTATAAAGACAAAATATGGGTATTATGTCGGTTCAGTTTCTCAAATGAGAGAGTCTGGAACAGAAGTAGGAAGAGATGACCTGTCGTTTGACAGGTCAATCTAAAGTCTTGGGGTCCCGACCCAAGACGTCCACCCACGTCCTGAGGAGCTCCCCACTCACAGACCCACCCAGGGGACACCCTCCCTGTGACGTCTCTACAGTGGAAGGGACCCGTGACTGATGTTCGTGTCACTGTGCACCTTCTCTTTAAGGTAACTCCTGTTTTCTAGTCCCGGGCGCCTCTGAAGGTTTCGTTTCTTCGCTCTGCTTTCGCTTTCACCGAGGCAGCACAGACTGAGAGACTCTGGGGTACCTGATAACAGGTACCTTAAGAGGTCCGGCCTTATGACGTCACCCATCGGTAAGGGAAGAGTCCCCTAGAAGGGTTGGGTCTCTAGCTTGGGTCCAGAGGGTGTAACGTCCGTCTAAGAAATGGTCGACTCGGTGGCCCTTCTGAAGTTTTATTTCACACTTTACACCCTAAAAGATCTTGAAGTGTAGGATAAAGGTGACACGATCTCAAAAATTTTTCATACGTACAATTAGCACAAAACTTTAAGAAAGAGTACTGAGGTCAATTTGTCCTACTTCTATGTAAGTCACTCGTGTGGAAAGATGGAAGACATACCGACAAAATGAGACTTACTAGTATACGTGGTAAAGATTGTAATAAAGACTACAAAGTGGAGGATCTCGAGGTGACACAGGGTATACAACTTCTCGGGTGTCCAACGTCTCGTCTTTCGTTCGAATGTCCCACCAGGTGTTACTTTTACTGGTGTCATTTGGTTCTCAAATTTCACTACTTTTCTAAAAGTCCCTTCCAGTCGTGAAGCTTTTTTTATGAGTCTACTTAAAATATATTGTAAATGAGTCTCACCTACTAAATAAACCCCGAAAACAAACAAAAAATTTAATTACCTGTTAAAAAGGGGGAAAAGAAGAAAAAAATTTTAAAAATTAACCTCCTATTAATGAAATGTTGTAACACAACGAAAGACGGTATGTCGTTGTACTTGGTATCCTTGTGTATACAGGGGAGGGAGGGTGCTGGGTGGGGTAGGGTGGGGTAGGGATCCAACAGTGTCTCGGGACCTAGACTCGAGGGACACAAGATGTCGTCTGAGGATGACCGATGAATTAAAATGTATATCACTACAGATACAAGGTCACAATGCGAGACGTCGGCGGGGTCGGAGAGGAAGGGGTGACATAGGTTTCAGATGAGAATCTCGTGAAACTCCAAATATCTCGTGAACGTACCTTCCTTGTCCCTAAAGGGTGCGTGAGAGAAGGAGAGTGCCCAAAGGGAAAGTAAGAATTGTTACACTTGAGCCCACCATGTACAGAACGGTGACTACTTGGGTTTGACCACTAAATTATTTCGGGGACTGAAAAATCGGATACGAGTAGTGGGTCTAGTGACGCCTCTTAGACTGAATCTTTTACGTCGGCTCAGGTGGTCGGAGGAGATGTAGATACCTTTACTCCGGTCTCCTACTCTACCAACCTACCGTAGTGCCTGTGTTACCTGTACTCACTCGTTCCAGACCCTCTACCACTTTCTGTCCCTCCGGACCGGACAACGTCAGGTACCTCAGCGTTTCTCCACCTATGCTGACTCGCCGATTTGTAGCTGGTGGTGGAACACAGACCCTGTAGGGAAGTCGATTTACGAATAAGGTCCAGTTTTGAGTGACCCGAACGGACGTCCGGCATCTATATCGGGAGATCAGAGACAACACAGTCTTCCAAAGTTCGAGGTGAAGGTCCTGTCCTCGACACCCCTCCTTGCCCTCCCGAGGGAAAAATAATGAAGATGCAGGGGTCGTGCCCCGTAAAACACACTTTGACGCCTCCGTCGATTTTCAATCACCCTTTCTCATATTTAGTAAAGTACTTACATAAATCCCCGAAAAAAAAAAAAAAATTGTTTTTACACATAGAACTTTGCACCGGTTAAGTTGGGTCGTCTTGACGACTGACGACTTTTACACACGGACCATGAGTGTCAGATACCCGAGACTTGCGACTTTTACGTCAAAATAAGTAAATTCTTGGGAATGAAAACTTGCACTTACCTCCCTTTTACAGTTTTGCCCCCTGCGAACCGTCCAAACGATTATGCGACCAAAAGGAAAAGAGTCTAAGTTATCGTCGTACAGTTAGTCAATTTTACAGGAGTCAACAGAGACTCCTACCTACTTTCCTTCTCAGTCTTTAGTCCACTAACTCTGGACATCCCGGCCCCACACACCCTCTGGTAGGTCGGGGCCCGGACGAAGAGTCGACCCTTGGAACTGACTCGGACCTCAGGTGGAGAGGCATCCCCGAAAGGGTCGAGATGTTTGTCGTTGAGACGTTGTCACGTCATGGAGGGGCACACGTCCTTTGTGTGCGAAAGACTATCGACTTAATTTAAGTCGAGGTACAGTGGAGACAAGTAGACTAGTCTTTTAGTCACTAATGGGAATCATAAATGAGATACCACCTATGGTGTTGTCCGTGGGAAGACATGTTAAAGGTGCAACGAAGACACCGAAGAAAGACCCCACCCTACCGAATTCCCCCCGACCTGTGACTACGAAAATAAAAATTAAAAAATTTTAAATAACCGTATCTCAACTAAATGATATAACACAATCAAAGACGACACGTCGTTTTACCTAGACAGTATGTACATGTATATAGTTCAGAAACAAATCTAAGACAGGGGTATATCCGGGATATCCTCATAACTCATGCCAGGAGACACGAGGTGTCCTACAAGACTATATAAATGAAATATATATCATCACACATATAGTCTCTTCCGTTACCGTGGGGTGAGGTCATGAGAACGGACCTTTTAGGGTACCTGTCTCCTCGGACCGTCCGACGTCAGGTACCCCAATGACTCACTGAAGTGAAAGTGAAAAGTGAAAGTACATAACCTCTTCCTTTACCGTTGGGTGAGGTCACAAGAACGGACCTCTTAGGGTCTCTGCCGCCTCAGAACATCCGACGGCAGATACCCCAGTGTGTCTCAGCCTGTGCTGACTTCGCTGAATCGTCATCGTCATCGTCGCCACAGATATTTAGTCAAGATTAAGGGTTTAAAAGGGACGTGGGAGAGTGTGGAACCATTGGTATACAAACAAAAGGTGTAGACACTAAGATAAAGACAAACCAGCTATTCAAGTAAAACCGGTACGGTTTTACGGTCCTCCCTGGAATCAAGGATCTAGTTCCTAGTTTGGACACAAGAGACGTAACCCTAGCACCTGAGGGTCGGTGACCTGTTTGTCCCCTAAGGACGAGTGACTACGAGAACTTCGAAGTAGATGACAAGTATAGAATTTGCACAGTGTTCTCGTTTGGTAAAGAGGAGAATCAACGGGTATCGAGTCAACCCCGTGGACATTTGTTTGACGTAAAGTACTCGAAAAGAACTCCTTTCTTTTCTCTTAATCTCAATACGGTCCTTTGAACCCAGGAATAGACGGAGAAATCTTTTATCTATTTATCAAGAGAGAGAAGAGTAGAGGAATTAGTCGTCAAGAGTTGGGACCTACCTACAATCTTACTGGGACTCTTAAATTTCTTAAGGTCGCTGTGGTAAACCCTGTTCCGGTTGAGTTGGTCCCGGAGTCCCGTCCCATACACACACTCGAGAAAAGAGAACCTTCCCGTCCCCGACACGGACAAAACCATAGACATTCGAGGAGTCCCCCAAGATTACCCACCAAGTCGGACTCTTGTTGAGGGACATCCTACGGGTGTAGAACCACGAAAAGTCAATAAAAGGGTGTCGGGTAGGACAACGTTGAGTGCAGGAATAAGTAAGCAAGTCCGGCGGAGACAACGGCGCACGTTTGAGAATCAGTGTCGTGTTCCCTAGATCGAGGAACTGGTCCCAGACTTGGACCCGGGGGACGTAGTCCTCACGTCTCAGAATCGGTGACTTGGTACCCCTCTTCAGGGACATTAACTGAAAGATTCCGTCGCTAAGAGTTTCGTACCACGAGACTACTCGTCGTTGTTACGGGCAAGGGCCGGGACCGGGTCGAGACGACTGAATGCAAGAGAAACCCCCCCACCAAAGGTACGTGGGAGGTCCACTACAGACACGTAACTCCAGACCCTTGGTGGACAGACTCCGTAGACGAGAGGGGAGGGGAAATTCAGGGGTCGTACTGAATTTGAAGGGTAGAAATCGAAGTAGGACCATCCAAAGTCCGCAGACAGACTTACAGGGACGTTGACACAGTTTGTCCTTTGGTTCCGAAGAGCGAGAGGTACAGATGAATCGAGAGCTACAATAAGTGGTCCTAAGACCTGTAAGGACGAGTTCTAGACTGTCAACGGAAGTCAAGGTGGAAGGAAGAGAAGGGCCCTTGGACACACGGGGGGCCCAGACCCACGAAGAAGAGGTGACAACGGTGGTCCGAGCCGCAAGAGACGAGTGGTGAAAAGGTACCTGTGCCGTCTTTAGGAGGACTCCTCCTGGCCCCGACAAAGGGAGTGAGAACAGGTGAGAGAAGTAGTACGATACGGAGGTCTCATTGAACACCCAGGGTGGGCTGGGGAGACGGGAGTGACGTATGGCGTTCGTTCGTTTGGGTAGTCAAGGAGTCTTAATCATGTTCTCCGTTCGGAACGAGGGGGTAGACGGACGACTGTGAACAGGTGTGACTTGAGGAGAGACACCGGGGGTGGTCTCTGGGGCCCAAAGACCCCCACAGTTGCCGGAGGCCCGGAGGACTGAGGCACAGAGACCAGGTGAGGAGACCTGTGTGACTAAAGTGATAAAAGGTGGGAAGTACTCAGTCGGCTTGGCACTGATACAGGGTGGACCTTCATTAGAGTAGACTTACGTAAATCTGAAAGGGAACGTTGTAAAACAATTGTGACCCGTACAATCATTCTCAGAGTACAAAATGTGTGTAACTCCATTGGAGTCTTTTCGAGGGACAGACAGAAGTGGTCGCGAAGGAGGTACCTACTTCGCGACCCGGAAAAGAGAAACAGGAACCCAACTGAGAGGGAAGAACTTGGGGGCCCAACGGTACAGACGGACCCTAGTCGGCACAGGCAGCTCACGGAATGGGCCCAGAGAGGTTCACCTCAAAGAGAAGTAAAGAGACTAGAAGAGCTGCTAGAATTGGTATATGAAGTTCTACGTAAACTGTGAGGAGAGTGGTCGAGGGTATAAATAGCAAATGAGTCTACACACTAAACTGAAAGAGAGAACAGAAGAACGGTGGTCTACTCTCTCAAAGGAATGGCAAAGTACGGACGATTTACACATCGTTTGTGTCGAATGTTGTTCAGGAGTCCACTCGTCACAGGAAAAGGACCCGAGGGGTTGAGACTCACGACCTAGAATTGTGTTCCAGTCCACTCAGGGTCTGGGTCTGTTAGTCCTACTCGTGGGTATCGAGATGTACCTGTTCCGGTAATGATACCTGTCGAACTGTGTTTGAATCAATGAAGACCTTCGTGGAAGAACCCGAAATTCTTTCCAATCGGAGTACGGAGACACACCCGAAGGGTTCACCACGATCACCATTTCTTCGACGGACGGTTCCGTCCTCTGTATTCTCTGTGACCAAGCTAGGGACCCACCCCTACTAGGGGAGCTCTTCCTTTACCGTTGGAGGAGGTCATAAGAACGGACCTCTTAGGGTACCTGTCTCCTCAGACCGTCCGATATCAGGTGCTCCAACGTTTCTCAGTCTGTCCTGACCTCGTTTAATTGTATACGCGGAAATGTACTCCTATTCGGGGAGGGTCGTCGGAGGTAGAAACGTGAACGGGTCCACTCCCACACCTTCCCTGACCAGAGGGTGTGCACGGTCCTCTGTGTCCGACTCAAGACCGGGGTCCTGTCGTGGACCGTCCTCGAGGACCTCGACTCTTTTGGGGTCGTTCTCCTCTCACCCCCTGCCTGGACTCAGAGGTGAGGTCCCCCATCCCCAACACCAGACTGGTAAAGGGAGGTTCTGGGAGCCTCCTTACCTACATGCCGAGAGATTGTTATATTGTTATATCGAGTTAGGTCGAGGGTAGACGAAGAGGGCAATCGACAATTACTGGAGTATAAGAGACTTCCCCCCACTCAAGTGTCAGGGTGTGACTCAAACAGGGGTGCACGTGACGTGTGCACCAAGTCGTAGAGAGAAGGTCTACACCGGAGCTACTCTGTAGGAGGAGGCGAGGGTGTGGAGGTACGGGTCACTGGAGGCACCGAGAGGTTAGAGAAGAAGACGAGTTCAGACGTCACACTGTACGACTAAGTCACACACGGAGACCCCCACACGTACGTGCGTACACGTGTGTCCCACCCCACCTAAAAAGGACTCTAGACCGTAAAAGTGAGCTAGCTATCATTTTGTATCTAACTGGATCTCTACGATTCACTTCATTCAGTCTCTCTTTCCGTCTATTGTATCCTATGATAAATGTACCCCTTAGAAATTTTTGTCCATTTTTATTTGAATAAATGTTTCGTATTTGTCTGAGTCTCCGTATCTCTCGTTTGTGCCAATGGTTTCCCCTGTCCATCCCCCTCCCTATTTAACCCTCAAACCGTGATTCTTCATGTTCGATACGTATTTTATTCATAAGTCGTTTCCGGACGACATACCGTGTCCTTTGAGACGAGTCAGAATACATTATTGGATTTACTCTTTTCTTAAAATTTTTTTCTTATCTACATACATATACACCCCGAAGGGTCCACCACGATCACCATTTCCTGGGTGGGCGGTCACGTCCTCAGCGTTCTCTGTACCCAAGCTAGGGACCCAGCCCTTCTGGGGGGACCTCTTCCCTTACCGTTGGGTGAGGTCATGAGAACGGACCTCTTAGGGTACCTGTCTCCTCGGACCGCCCGACGTCAGGTACCCCGGCGTTTCCCGACCTGTGCTGACTCGCTGAATCGTCCGCGTGCGTATACATGTACATATCCACTTGGTGAAACAACATGTAGACTTGATTGTGTTTGACATTTACCTAATATGAGGTCATAGTTTCTTTGTCAAAGTTTTTAATTTTCCTCTAGGGCGGTCAAGACAAGGGCCCGTCAAAATGCCGGAGACAGTTCGAAAAGTTTTCTAAAAGATAGTTCCTTTGTGACGACGGACGAAACATCAAGGGACTTCGAAGATAACAAATAAATAAAATTTAAATTGTAGGGTCTCGTGCGAACAGAGACGTAAAAGACGGAGTGGTCTGAAGGTCCCGACTCCTCCTAGGGTCCCCTCGGTTTCTGGTCCTAGAAGAAAGGGTTCCGGGGTGAACACCCAGAAGTCTACAGGTCATTAAAGTCGGACAGAGATCTTCAATAGACCCGTCTTACGGTCGACGGCGCCTAGATTTCGATTCCAGAAACAGTTTGGGATCCTGCACAGAATTCCCTCAGTTGATTATAAATAACGACCATACAAAGATTAAGACAAAGAAATTTATACTGGGTTACGGCGATTACAACTTACTTCGTTTTAAGATATAATTTAACGTAAATTTAATTTTACAAGTCAAATGAGTATTAATTGTTAGTGCAAATAAATAATTACAGTGGAATGAAATTTAGTAATCTAGTCGGAAGGTTCAAATAGGGGTACGACTAAAAGTGTTTACCAACCCTCATCAAGCCCCTTCATGTGTCTTTTGGGTTGGTTCGAAGGGGACACCGTGTCCACTACTTCTTAGACGGACGTAACATCCTCTGGACCCAAACTAGGGACCTACCCCTTCTAGGGGACCTATTCCCTTACCGATGGGTGAGGTCATTAAGAACGGACCTCTTAGGGTACCTATCTGTGGACCATCCGATGTTAGGTACCCTAACGTTTCCCAACCTGTATTGATTCTCTGATTGCGAAGAGGTTCTACTTGTGTAAGAAACATCGGTTTCTTTGGGTTGAAAAGATGAAGACCGGTAAGTAAATAAGTGTGATTATGTGTCAATTTTTTTTTTTGTTTTGAGAAATGTACGTGTAATCATTGGTATAATTTGTTTTTTTTGAGTTTTACTAGAACAGTCAAAGGCGGAAATTGAGAGTTGAGACGGTACACAAGAAGTCTTCAATTTACTAAGGAACATCCAAATCCGCGGACTTTACCCCATGTGGAAAGAAGTCAACGTTACGACTAATTATGTACAATTAGCCTAGTCTCGGTTTTTCTTAAGGGACGGAGAACGACACAGTTGTCTCTAGAAGTCACTAATCGGACTTTGGTACACTTTAAAACATTCATTTTTTCGACTTAGAGTTGTCAAAGCTTATAAATAAAAAAATTCAAATAAAAATTAACCTCCGACTGTCGAAATGTCATCGATCCTGAGCCTTCGTTGGGTACAGGTCACTGCCAAGGTAGACCAAATTAACGTGTACATGCAGTCGTGCGTACGCAAAAATACCCTGTAAAAAACCCCGTACAAAAGACTTCAGAACGGTTCACCCCCTAGGAGTAAACAGGGAAAGGAAGTATCCGCCACGAATTTTAAGCTCCATGTGTTGAACTGACACCAAGTACTTTTCTTAACTTTTATAGGAGGTGTCGTGTAACTGGTCTTTAATGGACATCTCTGAAATATCTCTCTGACTCAGGGACCCGTTCCGGGATGGGAGTGCCCGGGGTGTACCTTGGAAAGAGAAAGAGTCGGAGTTCAGGTGGGGTGGGGGAGAGAAGACCTCGAGAGTCCTGAGTCGGACTCGGGTGACCGGACACCGAACGTCGAGTCAAAAAGGGGAGAAGATTCTGTGTCGGACCGTTACAAAGAAAAAAAAAAAGTTAAAATTCAGGAAAACCGGAGTAGGGTCCTTTGATGAACGACGAAACGGGGACCGGGGTAGAGTCCCACTGGGAACGAGAAAAGATCGGAAAACCCTTTGTAGGACCCGTGTCCCTCGAAGTCGACGGGGTCGAAGGACATCTCAGAGTCTCGACACGAAACGTCGTGTGTGTGTATATTATATACTATATATATATCTCTCTCTCATATATTTTATTTCTCAGACGAACTTTACGTCCTCCGGTTCAAACCTAGGGACCCAGTCCTTCTAGGAGACCTTTTCAGTTACCGTAGGGTGAGGTCATAAGAACGGACCCTTTAGGGTACCTACATCCTCGGACCACCGATGTCAGGTACCCCAACGTCTCAGTCTGTGTTGAACCACTGATTGTGTGTGTGTGTGTGTGTGTGGTGTGTAGGTGTGTGGTGTGTAGAGAGTGTAGAAACAGGTATGTAGAAGAACTATAAAATTTTAATGAAAAGTGTCGAAAAGTTTTTTACAACCACCAAATCTTAACGGTAAATATATTACTACAAGTCTACTAATCTACATCAGTTCACTTTGTATAGAAGTCGAGAAAAGAGAGAGTAAGGTATAGTCTCGTCATACTTTAAAGGTCAGATAACCATGAACGAACCCCAAAACATTTCGAGACCCACTAGATATTAATCGAATATGGATTCTCAGGGGTTATCTATACATAGAACACCTTAATAAAAAAATAACTCGGTCGTCCTTATTTGAACCTCGTCAATAACAAATTAAGAGGGAATTTTACACCCCAACCGAAACCTCACCACAACCGACGAAACGCCACCGGCGCACGAGTACCTAGACTCACAGGACCCCTCAAAGACAGGCGGGTCGAGACGAGTGGGTCACAAAGGTGGAGTGGAGGGGACGGGACCCACGTGTGCATCGGAGAGCCCGACACATATGCGTCTGCAACAGAGGTGTCGTAGTCACTCACAGGTGAGGGTCCATCGTGTCACCATTTCTTAGGTGAACGGTCACGCCCTCTGGGTCCTCTGTACCCAAGCTAGGAACCCCGTCTTCTAGGGGACCTCATCCTTTACGGTCGGGTGAGGTCATAGGAACAGACCCTTTAGGGGACCTGTCTCCTCGGACCACCCGATGTCAGGTACCCCAACGTGTCTCAACCTGTGCTGATCCACTGATTCGTGCGTATGCGAGTGGGAAACATAAAGTGAGGTACACCCTCCGGTCCCAACTAAAGTCTAAGGAGTTCTTACCTCTGGACCATAAGACTCTCTACTAGTATCATTCAGTTCCTTCGGTCTGTCTCTTCCTGTTTGTAGTATAAAATAGTGAAATATACACCTTAGAATTTTTCACTATGTTTACTGGAATAAATATTTTGTCTTTATTTGAGTGTCCAATAAATTGTCTGAGATTCCAATGGGTTCCCAATTTCCCTCCCTAATTAATCTTCAAACCCTAATTGTATATACACATAATTATATGTGTGATGATATACATTTTATCTATTCGTTGTTCCCAGATGACATATCGTGTCCCTTGATATGAGTCATAAAACATTAATATACATATATATATATTACTTAATGAAACGACATGTGAACTTTGATTGTGTTGTAACATTTAGCTGATGAGAAGTTACTTTTGTTTTACTTTCTCGGTAGGATTTTGGGGTGTATAGAAAAACCTTCTTACTCTTTAGGAGGTTTATGTTGTTGTACACACCCCGTTCTTGACGAACACAAAGTCCTCGTCTATGGGAGACACTAACAGTTCTCGAACCAGGTGGTAACTCTTCCTATTCGATGACTGAGAGAGTGATTGCCGCACCGGTCTCGACAAAGTAGGCTCGGGCTTCCGAAGGACGTGCACTGGACGTGGACTCTCCTTTGCTCCCCGGGCGTGTCGGGTTCTAGGGACGCGTCGGTTCGGCCGCCTAGGACGAGTCTCTCGGGTGTGAGTGGGTCCCCTGCACAGACCGGCACCTGGTCAGTGTTACTCGGTCGTCTTCCTCTTCCTTCGACTCAGAAACAGGTCCTTTTTCCATACAAAAACTTAGTATTGTTTTCTCAAACCGTTCTAGTCAGATTCAGGATATATTTAATACACACACACGAACGATTCAACTAAGTCAACACAGACTGACAAACACTGAGACACCTGACATTGGACGGTCCGAGGAGACAGGTACCCTAAAGGGTCTGTTCTTATGACCTCGCCCGACGGTGACAGAGGAGGTCCCTTAGAAGGACTGGGTCCCTAACTTGGGGCGATGAGGACGACGAGGACGTAACCGTCCGTTTAAGAAATGACGACTTGATGACCCCGTCGGGACTATGTTCACTAGTATCGTATAAGTTAGTCCCGTAAAGCGAGGTGAATTTAGTGCATATCCCCTTTTCGCATTTTGTCGGGAGTTACTAATGATTCCATTTATAATTATATGATGTCTGACGAAATTTTTATTCATTTGAAACAGTACCTCCCGGACCTTTTAGTGAAGTTCTGATTATTATAAGGTCCTTTAAGTAGAGACGAGTAAGACTCGTCGTCTGTATTGGACTCAATGATTAGGGTCGACGATACTAACCGGTTCATATTGATCGACACTCTAGTATTGTCTACGGATACCCGTACAGAATTCGTTTTCAGAGAACCAAACTTCCGAACTTTGTGAGGGAGACCTGACAGGTCGGTTCGAGTCGGTAGTACAGATCTTTCTGGAGGTCTTCCTGTGAGGGGTGATGAGAATGATCTGATAAAGGGGTGTCACTCTTACTTTTATTCTCTGAGTTATCCTTTGGATCAAATTTACTAATAACCTTGAATTTACTGAACCAGATAATTCTTACATTGCACGAACAGGGTTGGTCAGGAATCTTTAGACGTCTCAATTTTCACCCTCTGTGGTACCGGTAGCCTAAAGGGGTCACCGAGTCACCCATTTCTGAGGAGGACACTACGTCCCCTGTGTCCTCTGAGTCCAGTTCTTATAGGGGACCACCTCCCTTTACCGGTGGGTGAGGTCACAGGAACGGACCTCTTAAGGTATTTGTCTCCTCTCGGGCACCCGATGTCTGGTACCCCTACGTTTCTCAGCCTGTACTCACTCGTTGACTCTCCCGTTGACACCGGTACTGACACTTGGTTCACAGTTGTAAATAAAGTGTGATATTACACTTTCAAATCACTTGAGGGTAAAGAGGTTTAGGTCCATGTAACATAGAACTAAGCGGTAAACGAGTGTCGAGTGTGTGTCAAATGTGGGATATAAAACAAAAATGCTCTCTATCCATTTGACTGTGGTTCGGAACATTTTCCTTCTGGTGTCGTTGTCGTCGTTACTAACGTCACCGGTTTGCGTTTTGTGTGAGTATGACACAGTATTGTGACTGTAGGTCCGGTCATTAGGAGGGAAGATTGTTGTGGAAATAAAACGTCACTTTTAACTAAAGATATTAAAAACGTGGACTTGACAACACTTTAAGGATTAAGCCAAAAGGAAGGATAGAAAGGGAAGGCGAGTGTGAAGAGGTAGTTAACGAAGGAACGTGTTTAACCGACAGGTCATCCTCCGCCCTTGTGACGACCCTGCACCCTTCGACTTCCTCGGTGTGACACCCGTGTGTCTCTTGTCCTCCCCTGTCCCACTGACTCAGTCTAGGACCCCCGTGTCTGTCTCCTCTCCCCTAAGGAAGACGAACCAAAACCCCTTAGGGACCTTCCAAAGTTCTCAGATACTCTCTCTCTCTCTCACTTCAACGACTCAGCACAGGTTGAGAAACGTTGGGGTACCTGACATCGGATGGTCTGAGGAGGAAGGTACCCTAAGAGGTCCGTTCTCATGACCTCACTCAACGGTAAAGGAAGAGGTCCCTAGAAGGGTTGGGTCCCTAGTTTGGGTCCAGAGGGTGTAACGTCTGTCTGTGAAATGGTAGACTCGGTGGTCCCTTCGGGGTTCTCAGATAAGACAAACTAATAGTCTTAATTACAGAGTGGTCAACCTCTCCCGTCTCTTTCGACCTTTGCACTCACTCTCTACGTATCTTTCTGAGACTTTTTTGTCCACGAAAGACCACACTGGACACGTACTCTACCGACCCCGTCGCAAGTATCGAACTCCAATCCATAACTTCCTGAAACTCCCAATACGCAAGTTAAACGTTAGTTAACTTTAAATAAAACTTCACTTATCAAAGTATAAAAATTCTTTGCCTTAACATACTTGACTAGATACAAAAGATCTCCGTTGAGGTTATTATTCCTACCCTTCGTCAGTCTCCTCTGCACGGATCTTCGAGACAATAAAAGAAAACGTATAAAATAAGACAGGTCAATCCGACCAAAAACAGAGATCACACTCCAACATCCGTTCTAAGTACAAAAAAAAAAAAAAAGGATATATCTACAACCTAAGTGGTTATGATGGGTACCTTTACTAGTGCGAAAAGTGTGACTCGAAGTCACGGGGGAAGTGACGTATAGTCACCATCTAATGGATGCGATTCTAGGGTCCCTTTCAGAGGAGACATAGGTGAGTAACCGAGATCGTGTGGACAAGGAAGGCCAAACTCGAGTCGGGGTACTGAATGAAACTGGTCAATCTGTACTCATTTCTTTAAGTTTCTCGTACACTTAAAAGTACACGGGAGGCTGTACTAGTACGGACGAGAGAAAGCTTAGGAGACTCGAATGGTACTACCGTACGTACAACCCTACCTCCTATACTCCCTGGGCACCGACTCTCGGGTCCGTATAATCGGGAGTATCTGGTTGTTCTCGGTCGACTGGGGTCTACTCGTTCCGTCGGGTCTGAGGTAGTCGTTTCTGTGACTGTCCTCGACGTCAACCGGTCCCCCAGGTCTACCCTAGTCATTTCGATAGGTCGACTGGGGACTGTGCCGTATTATGTACCTCTACGAAATTCCGTGACGGACAGTCCCACCAAACATTTTGTCGAAATAGTACTATTATCCCTCGATTACATCTGTGACGATGAAGTTTCATCCCACCACGACATCGTTTTTATCTTTTATTAGGAGTAACGTGACCCCGAGCCACCACCCAGTTCTGACCCTTTTACCTACCTCTGAAAAGTCCTCCGACCTTAATACCACCGGGTACGATAACCACCACCATGTTAAACATTTTGGTACCACCCACCATAGAATCTTTGTCGTTTACACGATTTATTTGAAAACCTAAACTTGTTAATATAAAACTCCGTCTTACGACTTACAAGTCGACCGATAATAATCGACTCATTTCTCCATTCTCTTCTTGTGTCGTAAAATGTCCATCTTAAATCTCTTTTATACTTTCTTGGTTTTAAAAGTCGGAACCGTAAATTTTGATAAAGAGTAGAGGTCATAAAGGTGGACCACTTTATAAGAGACCGATTTAAGAGTCCTAGTATGTAGAAGAATCCATACATGTTTAAAACGGAGGGTATCTTGTGATTAGTTCAACCCTTTATATTGTTTCTATAGGTGATTAGGTGTCAAGTGAAGGTGTAAAATCATTAAAAAGGTCATTATAAACAACGTGAATGAAATATAAATATGAGGTCCCAGGTTAAGTCTGAGGGTGTAGGGTAAATTAACGGTACAGCTAAATCAGAGGAAATTGAGTCTTTTACATGAGTCATGAGACAGAAGATACTAAAACTGAGTTCTTGTGTCGACACAATAACACACGTTGTAGAGAGTTACACCCAAACGACATACGAAGGAGTATTAACTAAAGTTCAATACGAACATACGTATTTATAATTTTTTTACTACAAAAGAAGTGTCCCGTAATATAGACATCCGTCTCCTATAGTCAAACAGAGTAATAATCCCTATAATTGAGTCTAATGAACCAATTCTAACACAGACCACTTGTGTACTTTTCTACGAGTTGTAGTGAGTAATAGTCTCTTTACGTTTAGTTCTGGTGTTACTCCATGGTAAAGTGTGGTCAGTCTTACCGACGCTAGGTTTTCAGATGTTCGTTATTTACGACCTCTCCCACACCTCTTTTCCCTTGGGAGAATGTGACAACCACCCTTACGTTTGATCATGTCGGTGATACCTCTTGTCACACCTCTAAGGAATTTTTTAACGTTTATCTTGACGGAATACTGGGTCGTTAGGGTGACGACCCGTGTGTGTGGTTCCTTTGGTCTGAACTTTCTCTGTGTACATGGGGTTACAAGTAACGTCGTGACAAATATTATTGGTCCTGTAACCTTCGTTGGATCTACAGGTAGTCGTCTACTTACCTATTCTGTCGACACCATGTATATGTGTTACCTCATAATGAGTCGGTAGTTTTTCTTATGTAAACTTAGTCAAGATTACTCCACCTACTTTGACCTCGACTAATATGTCTCACTTCATTCGGTCTTCCTTTTTGTGGATATGTCATATGATTGTGTATATATACCTTAAATCTTTCTACCATTCCTATTGGGACCTACGCTCTGTCGTTTTCTGTGTGTCTACATATTTTGTCTGAAAACCTGAGACTCCCTCTCCCTCTCCCACCCTACTAAACCCTCTTACCGTGACTTTGTACATATGATAGTACATTCTTTGCTTAGGGTCAGATACAAGCTATGTCCTATGTCCTACGAACCCCGACCACGTGCCCCTACTGGGTCTCTCTACTATACCCCACCCTCCACCCTCCCCCCAAGTCCTAACCCTTGAGTACATGTGGACACCGTCTAAGTACAGTTACATACCGTTTGGGTTATGTCATAACATTTCATTTTATGTCATTTTTTTTTTTTTTTTTTTCTAACACAAACCACTTGTGGAACATTTCAATTACAAGGTAAACATTAATTGTTCATTCAAACGTAGATTTGTGTGTAGATAACAAATGGTTTACAAGTCACCAGTCAAAAACATGGATTTCTTGAGTCGAACTTAGTCAATAACGGTATTAATGTAAGAAGAAAGAAGTGGTCCGTATTACGGTGAGTCACAACCACCAATATGTATTTACTTACCATCCAACAAATTTTTTTAGTACTCTTGTTTAGTATTTTATCTCTGTGAGACTCCCACAGGGTCTCCGTAGGAGATTCCACTACGTCAGTCCTCACCACGGACGGAGTGTGGCACCCTAAAGACATCGTCCTGAGGTGTGACGAGACGAGTCGGGGCGGAGACGTCTCTCGAAACACCACGAACCACACCAACGGTCCCGGTCTGGACCACCTGTCCAGAGATGGGAAGGGGAGTGGTCGGACCTTAGGTGTTCCGTGGACGAAAAATGTACAAGACCAAAGACCTATCTCCGGTGCAAACTCAAACAGGTTTGTCTGACTAACCACCTCGGTTCTAGTGTTCAGACGTCGTATCGACGTTCCCTCAGACCGTGGGTTCAAGATCAAAGAAGGAACACTCCGTTTTCGTAGTTCGGTGTTTACTCCCTAAGCGAGTGGAGAGATGCCCTTGTAAACCTTCTAAAAATTTTACTAATTAAAATTACTGTTAGTAAAAAGGAAAGAAAGAATAAAAAGATTATAGTGAAAGACGGTCTTATTTCGTGAAAGAAGTAAGAAAAAAGAGAGAAAATACAATAGGTACGAAAATTATTAACACCGAGTGAGATTTAACACATTGTGACAAACTTTGACAAATCCGAGAGATTAAAAGTTGTCATCCTATTTCTCGTACGACACGAAATCGTTCGGAGGAGCAAGACAAGGACAATAGATCTTAAAGTCACGCTCGAGAAATTGGTGGTTTTAGTTTAAATCTGAGTATTAATTAATACCACAGTGTACACACAATGGTTCCAGGATCTACTCGTTCGAAAGACATAGGGGTGAGGGCCGGAGACGGACGTCAAAAGAAGAAAAATAATACAAATTAGAGGAGAAGTCAACATCCTACAAACAATTGACCGAATCTCAAAGTCAACTTTTACAGAAATGATATAACACACCCGAAGGGACCACCGAGTCCCCATTTCTTAGGTGGACGTTACGTCCTCTCCGTCGTCCTTGGTGTCCAACCTAGGGACCCAGTCCTTCTGGAGGACCTCCTCTTAGAGTGACCGGTGGGTGAGGTCACAAGAACGGACCCTTTGACGTGTCTGTCTCCTCGGACCGTCCGATGTCAGGTACCCCCAACGTTTTAACAGTCTGTACTGTCTCACTGATTTGACGTAACGATATAGTATTTAAACTTTCCGGTACCTAGTTGTATATTGAGTTACGACTGGAAAGGGGGGTTTGTGAAAGTCCAATAACAAGGTTAAGAAAGAAATAGTTAAATTGGTCACTCTTCAGACGATAATCAGATTCTCTATAAAGAAAAATAAATTTTGTTAAGACTTTTGAAAATAAAAAAAAAGAAACGAAACGACAAGATTTAAAGGGACGGAATACTAGGATACACTTTACAAAAGAGGGTTAAGTGAAACTATAGTCTAACTCAAAGAATATCTTCTATGTTCCGAAAATAGTTTACCCTTTTACAAAGTCCACAGTCGGGAATCTGACAACAACGATGACTCTCAAACAACCTCAGAAAGTCATATCGAGAAATTCACAGAGAATCAAAAGGAACTGAAAAGAGAATTAGGGAAGAATTATTTAAGGAGTCACAATAGAATGATGGGTCATTAGGAGACCCTTCGAGTTGAAAGAGAACGAAAAGTGAGATTAAAAGTGAGACTGATAGAAGTGAAAACAATATCATAGATACGGTTACCAATCCTTTCTAAGTAAGTGAGTGACTAAGTCTATGAGAACATAAAGTACATAGCTCCGTACGAAAGTCATACTAAAGTGACTCATAGACAACCGTAACATCAGACACAATCCTTTCCGATAAAGTATAAAGACAATCCAATCCTTTACCTGGTTAAAAAGATATGAATTTATAAAAATAATAGAATCAAGTTCTATTCTCTTTGAGCCAGTTAATTATTGAATTCATAGTTCGATAGTGAGAATCGTTTGTGACTTAATTTAAAGTCATTGACCGAGAATCATCTTTAATTTCTGAAAGAAAGATTAAAATTGAGGGACAAACACCCGTATACTACGAAAGGAGGACACCCAGTGTACCAGTTTGGACAGGGCAATTAATGGGGTGTTACCTTTTTAAGTCCGATGTAAATTAACAAGAAAAGAAAAAGTTAATTATGTGCTCTTTTTATTAGTGAGAAAAAACTATCTATCGACCCCAATTCAGTAGGATTTTCAGATAAAAATAATGAAAAGAAGGAAGAAGAAAGGGACAAGAAGGGAAAGGAGGAAAAGGGGTGGAAACGGTGTACAAACGATAGATAGGACACGACCTACGACCGTTAGGAGTGTTGTTTTATGGACCGGGAACTGAAGGTCCAGAAGTCTAAGAGAACTCCTCGTCTAAATCGATTCTAAGATTGGTACCGTACCTGTACTTAAACTCGTTTGAGGTCCTCTGTCACTTTGTGTCTTCTCCGACCGTACGACGTCAGTAACCACGACACTTCTCAGACTGTACTGAATCACTGACCTTTTGTCGTTGTTTTTTATTGAGTGTACCGTCTCGAGGAACGAAATAGTCTTGACCCCACCATTACCTTCAGCAGTTGACATTCTGGAGAACCATTTACTCTCTTTGAAACGTCTCGTCGACTCCAAACTTAACTTCGCAATTCCACATACAACAACAACAACAAGTCAACGAGTCAGCACAGGTTGAGAAACGGTGGGTACCTGACGTCGTACGGTCCGGAGGGATAGGAAGTGGTAGAGGACCCCGAACGAGTTTGAGTACAGGTAACTCAGTCACTACGGTAGGTTGGCAGAACGGGAGACAACAAGGACGGAGGAGGACGGAAGTCAGAACGGGTCGTAATTCCAGAAAAGATTACTCAATCGAGAAACGTAGTCCACCCGTCTCATGACTTCGAAGTCGAAGTCGTAGTCAGGAAGGTTACTTATAAATCCTGACTTAGGAAATCCTACCTGACCAGACTAGAGGAACGTCAGGTTCCCTGAGAGTCTCATAAGAGGTCGTTGTGTTAAGTTTTCGTAGTTAATAAATTACAAGTTGGAAGAAATATCAGGTCGACAGTGTAGGTATGTACTGATGACCTTTTTGGTATCGAAACTGATAAACCTGGAAACAACCGTTTCATTACAGAGACGAATTCTACGAAAGATCCAAACAGTATCTTGGATCTTCTATGTTCCGAAGATAATTTAAGCACCGACGTTAGTGGTAGACGTCACTAAACCTAGGGTTCTTTTATTTCAGAGAGTGACAAAGACAACAAAGGGGTAGATAAACGGTACTTCACTACCCTGGCCTACGGTACTAAAAGTAAAAAACTTACAACTCGAAATTCGGTTGAAAAAGTGAGAGGAGAAAGTGAAAGTAGTTCTCCTAGATATCAAGGAGAAGTGAATGACGGTATTCCCACCACAGTAGACGTGTAGACTCTAATAACTATAAAGAGGGTCTTTAGAACTAAGGTCGAACACGAAGTGGGTCAGACCGTAAAGTGTGTTATATGAGACGTATATTCAATTTATTCTCCCACTGTTATATGTCAGAACTTAAAGAGGAAAGGGCTAAAATTCGGTCAAATACAAGGTACAGGTCAAGATTGACAAAGAAGAACTGGACGTATGTCCAAAGAGTCCTCCGTCCATTCCACCAGACCATAAGGGTAGAGAAATTCTTAAAAGGTGTCAAACAACACTAGGTACGGTCGTTTGTAAAATCACATCTGTTACTTCTTCTTCATCTACAAAAAGACCTTAAGAGAACGAAAATTCTACTAGGTTGTCTACAACCGTTAAACTAGAGACCAAGAAGACGGAAAAGATTTAGGTCGAACTTATAGACTTTCAAGAAACAAGTATATGACAACTTCGGACCTGAACTTCTTAAAACTCGTAATGAAACGATCGTACACTCTACTCAAGTTAACACACCAATAAACTTGTAAGAAACCGTAACGGAAAGAATCCCTAACCTTACTTTTGACTAGAAAAGGTCAGGACACCGGTGACGACTTAAAAGGTTTAAACGACCGTACAACTCACGTCGTGAAAGTGTCGTAGTAGAAAATCCTAAACTGTATCGATTTGACCTTAAAGGCCTCTTCCGTTACCGTGGGGTGAGGTCATGAGAACGGACCTTTTAGGGTACCTGCCTCCTCGGACCACCCGACGTCAGGTTCCCCAGCGATTCCTAGTCTGTGCTGACTCGCTTAAGTGAAAGTAAAAAGTGAAAGTATGTAACCTCTTCCTTTACCGTTGGGTGAGGTCACAAGAACGGACCTCTTAGGGTCCCTGTTCCCTCGGACCACCCGACGACAGATACCCCAGTGTATCTCAGCCTGTGCTGACTTCACTGAAGCGTCATCGTCATCGTTTGACCTTAAGGTAATGGAAGTGATCGAAACAAACATCACTATGAAGGATTCTGGGTGAACTGAAACGTAAGGTCCCAAAGACCGAGATCCACTCACTAGCGTGGTAGCACCAATAGACCCAGTACTTCTAGAAAAAAACATGTCAAGACGATACATAAGAACGGTGGATAAGAATTATAGAAGACGAAGACAATCCAGTGTCAAAGACAGGAAATAACACAGGTAAAAACGTACTTTATAGGGGAACCATAGAGATTAAAAGAACTTCTCTACAGATCAGAAAAGGTAAGATAACAAAAGGAGATAAAGAAACGTAAGTACGTGCATTCTTCCGAAAGGATAGAGAGGAACGATAGAAAACCTTGAGACGCAAGTCTACCCATACAGAAAGGAAAAGAGAAGAGAAGAAAAGGGTCGATAAACATTGTGGAGGAGTCCGTCGGTAAAACGGAAAAACGTAAAGAAAAAGAACCCCTGTCAAAACTAGTAGTGGTACACGTGTAATACTTGGAGGTAGGCATCAAGAAGTCTGTGAGATAGTCTAGATTAGGAAACTTACATAAAAAGTGGAGGTGGCATATTATCATTCCCTATACTAAATCCAGTATGGAATTGCCGGATCACTAAAGGGGAGGAAAGAAGTTAAATTCAGACTTAAAAAGTTATTCCTCAAGTACTAGACGTGGTGTCAGTCGAGTACCAGAACGAAAACGACTTACATATCTCGAAAAGGTAGAAACTAACGTTTCTTATATCAGTTAGTCTAAAGTCATAACTGGTAGACCACTACAGGTACATATCTCAACAGAGAACACAACAACCTTCTCCCGTAAAGGAGACTGGTCAAGCACCTACCCATACATATCATCTCTATCACACACCCCGACTCAGGATCGTAATCACTAACAATTCTCTCTTTCTCTTCGAAGCAAGTTTGGGTCAAGAAGGAGACTAACCGTTTGCGACTTGTGTAGTGAATTGGTAATGTCGAAGTCAAGGGAGTGAACGCGTACCAACGATTGTCGACTGGGTTATCTCAAGACACTCCGTATTTGGTCCCCTATGTGAGTCTGGGACCGTGTCACGGTACATCCCCTCGGAAGACTTCCACCCCGTCGACACTGGAGACACACAACCCCTTACCGGTCCAGGACTTCACTTCATAATCATCGATTCAGTACAGACTGAGAAACGTTGGGGTACCAGATTGGTACCAAAAACAAGTCCGTTCTTCTGACCTCATCCATCGATAAGGGAAGAGGTCCCCTAGAAGGGTTGGGTCCCTAGTTTGGGTCCAGAGGACGTGACGTCCGTCTAAGAAATGGTATACTCATTGGTCCATTCGGAAAGAAAAAAAAAAAAAATGGGTAGTTTGGCAATTGTGTCTGGGCTGACACAGACGGAACGACTCCAGTACCCCAGTGACCTTATTCCCGTACGGGGGTGAAGGTTCGTAGTGCACGGCACAATACCAGTGACCGACGGAGAAGAGGTCCTTCGACGTCTGCGCGAACGGTCGTCGGTAGTAGTCGAGGATCTTTCGTCCACGAAGACGAGTCGAGGGATGGCCCTGGTTACTTCGTTACCTGGCTCTCACGTCCTAGTCATCAGTCTACGGTGGTGGACGTCCCTCCACACACACGGGACCCCCGGTCCGGTACTCCGCAGGTTCCGAGGACGAGGTACAGTCCTCCCTCCCGTCTCTCGGGCTCCGGTCGGTAGGTCACCCGTCGAGACGAGACGGAACAGTTCCTGAAACGTGTCTGGACCTGGTGTCATGGACGACTCAGACTGGGACACGATCCCCGAATTGTCACCGAAACTCTACAGGTCTACACAGGGGGTGGACGGTGTCGATAGGACTACCGTCCCTTACTGAAAGTCTAGTGACACTAGTAGTTACCTGTGTGGTTAGTAGGTAGTTTATCTTGAACCGAGACCGTGACGTAAGGTTTTCTTTTATCGTGCCTAAGACAACTTATTGAATCTTATTCGGACTTTGCTCATGAAACTATGTGAGACACTCACGAGTCGACGAGTCAGTGTAGACTGAGAAACACTGGGGTACCTGGTGTCGGGTGGTCCGAGGAGACAGGCACCCTAAAGGGTCCGGTCTTATGACCCCACCCAAGGGTAAAGGAAGAGGTCCCCCAGAAGGGCTGGGTCCCTAGTTTGGACGAAACCGTCCACCTATGAAGTGGCGACTCAGTGGTCCTTTCGGGGGTCAGACTTCGGTGAAATAATGTTAAGGTGGGAACTTGAACCTCTTTTGGCTGCGATAAAAGAACCGAAAGACCAAGTCACACCTCAGTCTACAAGCATGTCCAAAGGAAATAAGGAGTAAGACTCCCCTCCAGTTCTACGGTCTCTGTAAACCGTAGATCTAGACCTCTCTTTTCAGGACCCTTAGAATCATCCACTGTGTTTGGTGAATGCAATTTAGGAAATCCCTGACAAGGATAAACCCGTCCTCCATGGGAGTCCTTGGACGGAGGGGGTTCAGGGTTGGTGTGGGAAGTGATGACCGGAACTCACCTTGGACACTTCAAAATCCTACCTGGACAGTCGGTAAAAGGAAGGAAGTCTTTCATAATTAACCCCCTATATAATTATAAAGAGTTTTCCGCTTTGAACTGAGAATTAAACAACAAGTCAGTGAGTCAGTATAGACTGAGAAACACTGGGTTACCTGACGTCGTCCGGTCCGAAGGGACAGGAAGTGATAGAGGGACTCAAACGAGTTTAAGTACAGGTAACTCAGCCACTATGATAGATCGGTAGAGTAAGAGACAGTGGGGGAAAAGGAGGTCGACAACTAGAAAGGGTCGGAGTCCCAGAAAAGGTTCATAAGCCGAGAAGTGTAGAACACTGGTTTCATAACCTCGAAGTCGAATCTGTAGTCAGGAAGGTTACTTACGAGTCCCAATTAAAGGAAATCTTAACTGATCAAACTAAAACGTCAGGTTCCCTCAGAGTCCTCAGAAGAGGTCGTAGTGTTAAACTTTCGTAGTAAAGAAGCCATGAGTCGGAAGAAATATCAAGTTGAGAGTGCAACGATTATTAATAACTTATAAAAGGAACAACCTGATGAAAACTGGGGTCCCTACCACTTTGATCTTTGATCGAGTGGTCAGATGCCAACAACAAGTCTTCCCTATAACACTTACCTGAACTTTAGTCCAAACACTAATTTGAAACCCACTTATTTGTTTTATAATTACCGTTTTTATATACAGATCGGGTTCTAACGAAAAAGGGGGATACGACATACCAGAATTTTTAGGTGTAGACAATCTTCGTGACAATCCACAACTTTTTTATCTCTTAGACCAGTAGACGTGTCTCATTTCGGGAAACACTTCAATTATAATCGCTCTTCTTTTCTTTTTCTCGACAGGGAGTCACGGACGGGACTAGGTACAGTATTCTCGATTTTTTACTCTTAGTCACGACTCAATACGTCAGTCCCAGTGGGGTGTCAGTCCGTCCTCAGCGACATACCCCTTTAAAGACAAAGTGGAAGGTTTTTCTCCTTTCCCGTCAGTCCCTCTTGATCTGACCTTCCGACAACCGTCGGGTTCCGTCCGTCACCTGGTGCTCGCACAGGAGAAGGGTCTCCTGGAACCTCGGCTCGGGACATTATCCCGTTGGTCTCCCTCTACGGTCTGCGTCAGGCCACACAGAACGGGTTGTGTAAGAGACCCGGTGTACGAACGAACCATAGAAGAGTGGATCCTGAAATAGTAGTGTCTTCTTCGGTGTGTGAATAGAACGGGTGTTTGTGTTTAATAATTTAAATAATTATGATTGGAGTTCACGAACGTACGAGTAAACACAGGTTGAGAAACGTCGGGGAACTTGACATCGGACGGTCAGAGATAGTCACCCTCAAAGGTCCGTTCTTATGACCTCACCCAACGGTACAGGATGAGGTCCCTTAGAAGGGCTGGGCCCCTAGTTTGGACGTAGAGGACTTCAACGACGCAACAGTCCGTCTAAGAAATGGTGAACTCGGTGGATCCATATTGGACACTTTTCACTTTCACTTTCAGTGAGTCAGTACAGGCCCAGAAACGTTGGGGTACCTGCTATGTCAGGTACCTTGAGAGGTACGGACTTATGACCTTACCCATCGGACAGGGAAGAGGTCCCCTAAAAGGACTGGGTCCCTAACTTGGGTCCAGAGGGCTTAGTGTTCTCCTAAGAAATGGTCGACTCAGTGTTCTCTTCGGGTTCTTATGACCTCACCCATCGGACAGGGAAGAGGTCGTCTAGAAGGACTGGGTCATCCTGTATATAATTCAATTGGAATTTTTACGGAAGGTTATATGTCATCCATGTTTATGGCAAACTAAGGTGAAATATTCTCTACGGATCTTATAAGTCAAAATGTCTCAGTCTTTCATGGAACCATCTACAGTCTTCCGACCTCCACTCCACCAGCCCCACCCCTCCCTCCCTACCCCCCAATCACAAGTTGCCTCTGTCTGAAAGTCAATTCCTTCCACTACTTACTACCTCTCTCGACGTGTTGTTCTACTCGCATGAATCACGGTGACTGGACTTACCAAATTATACCAATTCCATCACATAAAATGTAATACTTTGAAAATGGTGGTGGTGGTGTTTTTTGTAATTTTTAGAATGTCCACTAAAGTCTTGTTTCTACTCCAGTCACTAGTTTACTCTCCCCCGAATCAACGAAACCCGTTGGTCTCCGCCAGTTCCTCCATAACAACATTACCTCGAGACCGGAGGACGGAAATTGACCTCTTCTGACGCACGTCCAGAGACAACTCTCGTACCCCCGTCGTGTCGCCACAGGTACGTCGTCTGTTCAGTTCTACGTGCAGGTTTTGTTCCGAAAGTCGACTCGCACACCCGAGGCACCACTGGAGTCGTTTGAGTCCATGATTGCGTCCGGTGACTCGTTAGTAACGAACAATCGTTTCAGAGGGAGAGACGGGACTAAGTCAAGTTTCTCGAGAGTAATCCCCCAACACGTTATTTCCCGTTCCCTGAACCTACATAGGACACACCATATTTTTTCTCTTCTTTCTTTCATTTTCACTTTCAGTGAGTCAGCACAGACTGAGAGACGTTGGGGTGGCTGATATGTCAGGTACTTAAGAGGTCCGGTCTTGTGACCTCGCCCATCGGACAGCGAAGAGGTCCCCTAGAAGGCTGGGTCCCTAGCTCGGGCCCGGAGGGCGTAAGTCCACCCAAGAAATGGTCGACTCGGTGTTCTCCTCGGGTCTTTCTCTTCTCCCCTTCACAACGTTGAGCGACAAGGGAAACGAGTCGGGGACACGTACCGTAAGGTAGTGTCAGAGTGTGTGGAATGGGACTCTATGCAATGCATGAAGTGTGCCTATTGACATTGGGCTCCGTTACGGGGAAGAACGGTTGAGATTACCAACCCAACTTCTCACGATAAGAAAATTATTTCCCTACTCCTCTCCGGGTTACTCCCCCCTGGAACCTTCTGTTAGACTTCCCAGAATGTTGTCCCCCTAAGGCCGTGTCTAGAAACACCCCCTGTTTTGCTACCACTCCTCTACCTGTCTGTCACCCTACAAAATTCCACTCAGTCCCATTTTAAAGAATCTCTAATTCTTTGTTTTCTTCTCCTCTACTAGTATACAGACGATTATGGAAACTCAGGTCTCTATACACGACTTGACACGGGGCGGGGGATTTTAAGTGCAACTTAAGATTGAGATTGAGTCTTGTACTGAGAGAAACTTCTGTCCTAGTAATTTCTTTACTAATTCCTGTTAATTACGTCGGGAACATCCTCCGCGTCGCCATTTTCTTAGACGGACGGTTACGTCCTCCGCGTTCAGATTGGGGACCCAGTCCTTCTAGGAGACCTCCTCCTTTACCGTTGGGTGAGGTCATAAGAACGGACCTTTTAAAGGTACCTGTCTCCTCCGACCGCCCGATGTCAGGTAACTCAACTTCTCAACTTGTGCTAACTCGTTGACTTTCGTTCATTCCCATTTAACTCCGGTATCCCGACCCGAGAGTAGGTCGGGACACACAGGAACACTAGGTCGGGATACTGACCACAGGAACACTATTTTCCTCTAATCCTGTGTCTGACTCTTCGTCAGGGTACTCCCGCGTCTCCACAGACGTTCGGGCTCTCTCCCCGAGCCTCCTTCGGTCGGGACGGTTGTCGAAGCAGAACCTGAAAGTCGGAGGTCCACCCACTCCTTCAGTCACGGAGAAGCAATTCGGTGGGTCAGAACCTATAAAATAATATCGTCTGATTTTGAAGATCCTGTATAAGTAAAGTGATCAAGTCGTCACCCACGTCTCGTAACTTTTTAAAATTTACAATAATACCATCGGAGCCTAGACTTGTGTTGTACCTTGTCGCCTCATAATTCACGGGCGTCCGTTTCTGTTCGTGACCGCACGGAGATACGGTCGTGGAATGACCGATGGACGACTCGTGGACTTGAACCCGGTCAGACTTAATTCTAAACGACAGTAACTTTTTGTGTCGCCTCAAGTCGGTGTACCACGTTTTTCTCTTATACTGTGTCGAGTGAATTGAAACATAAATATGACTTGTCACAACAAGGTCCGTTGTTCTCCGGGACCTCTTCCGTCTACCACCCGTGTCCACACGTCGAACCCCTACCTCGAACCCCCACTCCACCACCCTGGGGTTCTCGACTGGACAAACCTTGTGCTCACCACCTTCCCTTCCCTGGTTAAGCAAAACCTCACCCTTCCTACTGACTGCACAGTGTGCACCAAAACTACACGACCTCTCAAGTTCATTGACCAACTTACAGTGGGTAATTACACCCAGTCTCAACACTAAATTTTTGGTCCTGACTATCACCAGTAGGGGGTCCCCAGTGAGTAGATCGTTCCCACGTCCCTGTACTTCAAATTAGATAAACTCCTTTGCTCTCCCTATTCTATCTGACCCTTATCAAGCACGAGATTGCTACACTTATGACCTATATTGTCATTTATAGAATGGAAACTCTACTTGTCACGACTCACACCCACGCGAGACAGAGAGTCAGTACGGGTCGAGAAACGTTGGGGTACCTGACATCGGGTGGTCCGAGGAAACACGAACATTACCTGTTCTTATGGTCTCACCCAACGGTAAAGGAAGAGGTCCCCTAGAAAGACTGGGTCCCTAGTTTGAGATACAGAATGCAGAGAACATGACCATCCCGGTAGGAAATGGTGACGCAGTGGATCCTTCGGATCACTTGCATTCACAATGGGTGTAAACCCGATCGGCTGAACCCACTCGACTACTCGGACTTTCTCGACCCTTTTTCCCAGAAATCTATGTTTACTGTTATGAACCCATGGCTAATCGACCGGTTCACGTTCTTACTAATTCCGTACTGAATCGTGAACCTCAACCCCACTGAACCTCTTTTACCACTACTGACGTTGTATGTCCCTTTAACCTCCCCACCAATTATCTTACCTAAAACACAAAAAGTTGTCCCCGTTTATCGTAGACACCACCCTATTATGACATGTCCTGACACTGAGTGTTCTATTTTGTATGATATGCACACGTCGGTCCTAAGACCTCCTCCCGTGTGCTACGAAGATATCTCGTTTCTACCGGAGGAGAACTTCTTGATCCGACTCATAGTCACTTTAAGAGTGGGTGTCGTGTGTCCGACCTAGGGACAGTAAGAGGTGTGTGAGACTGAGTCGCGGAGACCTTACGGACAGTACGGGGTTCAGCGGTCACTAAAGGAAATTCCCCGATGAAATGTAAACCTATCCGTGAACACAAGTTTTCTCACAGGGATCTGTACGGAGGGTTTACCCTTTGTCTCCAACGACGAGGTTACACATTTTTCGTCCACGAAAGGACCTCGAGAGTCGAGACGAGTAAGTTTTAAGAAATGGTAAGAGGGTCGAGGATGTTTTACTTTAGAGATAAAAACTTCACATACATTGACGTACCGAAAGTATCGGACAAAAAAAAAAAAAAGATGGGGTCGGTTGTTTCCCCAGAAGAGAACACCGAGTCGACCATTTCTTATACGGGCACTACACCCTCTGGACCCAATCTAGGGACCCAACACTTCCAGGGGACCTCTTACCTTTCGATAGGTGGGGTCATAAGACCGGNAAAAAAAAAAAAAAAAGATGGGGTCGGTTGTTTCCCCAGAAGAGAACCCGAGTCGACCATTTCTTATACGGGCACTACACCCTCTGGACCCAATCTAGGGACCCAACACTTCCAGGGGACCTCTTACCTTTCGATAGGTGGGGTCATAAGACCGGACCTCTTAAGGTACCTGACATATCAGGTACCCCAGTGTTTCTCAGTCTTTGCTGACTCGCTGAAAGTGAAGTGAAGTCCCGGTTGTTTCTCTCTTAAGTTAGTACGAAAAAATTCCAATATAAAAACAACAACAACAAAACCCCGAAGGGACCACCGTCTCACCATATCCTAGACGGACGGTGACGTCCTCTGTGACCAAACTAGGGCCCCAACCCTTCTAGGGACCTCTTCCTTTATTGTTGGGTGAAGTCATAAGAACAGACCTCTTAGGGTACCTGTCTCCTCGGACCGTCCACTGTCAGGTACTCCAGTGTTTGTTAGTCTGTACTGAATCACGAATTGGTCATTGTTGTTTCTCCTGGTTATTTCTCTCTTACGTCAGTAGGGAAAGAGTTCCAACATAAAATGTTTATGATACAGGATTTATATGTTATATCCGAAAAATTTTATCTGAAAATTATAAATCCAATCAAATTCCGGACCTTAAATAATTAGACTAAATGATGATCGAAGTCGTAGTGTCATATAATTTGTTTAATGTATAGATTTATTCTATTCTTACTCCTCGGATTTACAAAAGGTTGTAAAACTTTAACTTTCTCAAAAGAAAATTGAGCTACTTGTCTTTTAGTAGGACGAGGTATCCATGGATGTTAATTTCGAACCTTTGTAAAGACACTACTTAAGTTATCTTGCTCTAACAAGATGACTCTGACCTAATTCTAAATTATCAGAAACCCCTTTAGTAAATTGGAGTACCTTTAACTTGTCAAGGAACCGACCACTCCGTTCAAATGTATGTTTCTTGAATACTCTTTGAAATCCTTTTGCATGAGACGTTTTGTTACTGCTTAAACTCTTACCATCCCAAACAAGAAAGTTGTAGTGAGGGACTTTTGCAACACCCCGTCTCCGAGGGAGTGCGAGGAAAGTCTCTCACCCTAGTCCAAGTCCGTGGGATGTTTCCTTAGGTCGCCTTACTATCGGAGAGACGTTTCAAAAGATTTTGAAAACTTAGTTAAGGGAAATACAAGAGCCCAGTGACTCTAAACGTCTGTGTTTGGTTTCCCCAACTTTTCTATCAAAAGAATCCCCTTTTTTCTCTCATTTAAAGTTTCTTTAGTTCGTTTTGTGTTAATATGGTTCTGATATATGGGTCCAATCGTTAAGAACAGAGAAGAGGTGTGGACTTTGAGTTTGTCTAATGGGAGGTAGTAATCTCAAGAGTACGGTTTTTGTCTTTTATTTGATGATAGGGAATAAGTCCTGACTCTTTTTGAACAAATTTAAACCCGTTCTAAAAAAAAAAATTTAAGTACCATTAAAAAAAAAAAAAATTGAATTTTTCCACCTCAAAATTCAATTTGACGTCAATCACCTCACTACAACCTAAAGACTTGAGTGTCGGACTCGAGTCAACACGACACTTCGACTTAACAACAGGATTTTTAGTCTTCATTAACCACATATCGTCAGACGTTGTCCCGGAGGTTTTGAGTGCACTCTCGCTGAAGAATCTTGTCGCCAACGACGACATTCGTCCTCTCCCCGCACGAGGTGATTCTCAATGAAAGCCGGTTTCGGGAATTTCTTTAACAGTCACAATAGTTCCAGGATGGACAGAACTAGGTGGTAGATGTTACTTCGTAAACTGGTTCTTCATGGGCACTCTTGATCAGGAGAACAGACTCTGTGCGTCGACCACCACCTATCTGGTGTATTTCTACCTCGTTTACCAAGATTAGATCTCGTACATCATCGGATTCTTATTTTCTAGAGAGTCTCTCTCTAGACTCACGACTTATTCGACCTAAAAGACGTCTTAACCTAGGTTTGGTGACACAGGTCGTACACCGGCGGCCGAAGTCCTTTGAGCAGAGATGAGTCCTTGTTTCTCGTCTGTTCGTCTCGAACGTAACCCAGGTCCGCCGGGGGTCTGAACACTTCTCCAGTGAGAAGTCCATAGTCCAGACAATCGAGAGTGTGACTCCGGGAGACTACTGGTTAAAGTTTCCGAACTTTACAAGGTTTCATACTTTGCTGGTGGGTGTGGTCACCACCACACCGGTGGTGGTGAAGGGTAAGAACGGACCCTTTAGGGTACCCGTCTTTTCGGACCGTCAGATGTCAGATACCCAGTGTTTCTCGACCTGTGCTAACTCACTGACTCGGGTGCGTGTGTGATTCATACTTACGTCCACCATTTCTACCCTCGTCGTTGAGGTTTCCCGTCGGAGTCTTTTTCACGCGTCACCCTCTGAGTGATTTTTTTATCGAAGAAGGTTCTTTTTGTTTTCATTCCGTTTTTTCTTCGGTAAACGCGATTCAGTTTCGTTTCCCGCTTACTTGCCCATTCACGGAACGGTCCGTGAAGACACTAAGAAAACAGGACTTACAGCAGATAGTGTTGTGTTTCGCATTCTACGTCGACTCGTACCTGAATCTCTACAATCATGTACCAAGACCTGTGGGACGTTCTGTCCTTTGTCCACTTTTCAGGTCCAAAAGTCTGTCCCGCACTCTCGACTTCCCATCCCACTCACAGGACACTGTTCTGTCGTCTTGTTAGTGGTCGTCCAGTCGAGTCTGGACGTTAAGAGAACTGATCTTAAGAATAGGACGGGACCGACGTACTCCTGTCTAGGGAATACATCCTCCTTGACTCGGACCTTCACTCCTAGTCACAATGGTTGACAACCCTCTTTTGCACGGGGACTGAACCAAGGAAACTCAGCCAGACTACGCGGGGGACCTCTTCTAGGTCGGGCAGAGTACGAGACACTCGTGGGTCGGACAACGTACGAAGGTTCGGGTGAATCAGGAAGGTCTAAGGTGAAGTGAAGGTTCGGAACCGAGTGAGGGGACCAACGTCAGTGAAGAACGGGTGTACCGTAGGCGTCCAGTCGGGTCCCCGAATAGACTCTGGGAAGGATCTCTAAGGAAGACCAAGTTTGGGTCTCCCTTTTCCTAGGACGAGACCAGGAAGGGCCCTAGATTCCGTAGTGACGTGTGTCGTGGGTCCCCAAGTCCGTCCCGTGTGTCCATAGGGATCTACATAATGCCATGATTCTTCCGTGACACGCAGGTAATGGAGTAGGAGGTGGAATAGGTCCGTCCTTTTACTAACGATGACGACAATTTATCTGGTCCTTTGGGTCCGAGTCTCGAGATATTTCACTTTCGCTTTTAGTCAGTCAGAGGTCCGGTCTTGTGACCTCACCCATCGGTAAGGGAAGAGGTCCCCTAGAAGGGTTGAGTCCCTAGTTTGGGTCCAGAGAGCTTAACGTCCTCCTGAGATATGGTTGACTCGGTGGTCCCATCGAGTTCTTATGACCTCACCCATCGGATAGAGAAGAGGTCCCCTAGAAGGGTTGGGTCCTTAGCTTGACTCCAAAGGACGTAACGTTCTCAAGATCTTGAGTCGGAGTTTGGTTTGAAGATTTACTCTCAAAACATTTCTAATCTGTTCTTCTTAACTACCGTCAACGAGTCCCTACAAACAAAGGAAGGGTAGGTGAGGCCAATGCGGGACACAGGTGGCGTTACTACGAGACTACCGCAGGTACATCTCATCCGGCGACCACGGCCTAGGTCCACAAATGGCCGACGTACACACCCACTCTTATTGATCTCGAGAAATCCTTCTAAAAACCGTTAAAATAGTGCACTAAGAATTCGTTTTCTTTACACACCGACCTTTCTGTCTCGTTTTCTGTCTTCCTACACAGACGATGTGTGCACGTCTGTGTCTGCACGTGCATATATGTGTATTTGTACATGCTTATAACCACACATATGTGTGAGGGGGGTGTGTGAGGAGACGAGTAGGAAGGTGGAACTAGGAATCGAGCCGGGGTAGTCCACCTGCTTCTTTACTAACCAACAATCTATTCAGACACATTAGCAGACGACTAGCGATACTGACACGGTGCCTTGACTCTCAAGTAGATCTGAGACCGTCAAGGCAACAATACACTCGGGACGAGGAAGGGCGTGAGCGAGCTCCACACCCTGAGAATATTACAAATGTCACGTGTACACAGAGGTTTAAGATTTAGGTCCCTATCTTCCTTTGGAACTCGGGTCCTGGTCACGTAATATGAGTCCTTTCCTATCACTTCGTCAATTTTCTGCAGTCTCCGTGAGTACTCCCTGAGTTCAACGAGCATAAAGCGTAACCATTCATTGGTCGACGCTCGCTTGGAGTCTCCTATGTGACTACGGCACTTTAGTTTACGCCGGTAGGCTCGTGTTTACATAAAAATCGTCCAAGATTTGATTTGTGGTTGGTATGAAGTTTAAGGATCAATTAGAAGTGGTTGATAAATTTGATAAATTTTAACTTATGTACAGAACCCGACACGATTCAGTGAAGTCAGTACAGGCTTAAAAACACTAGGAAACCTGATATCGGGCGGTCCGAGGAGACAGGTACCCTAGGAGGTCCGTTCTTGTGACCTCACCTAACAGTGCAGAAAGAGATCCCCTAGAAGGGTTGGGTCCCCAACTTGGACACAACGAATGTAGAGGACGTAACCGTCCACCCAAGGAGTGGTGATCGCGGTCGACCCTTCAATTCTTATATACAGAAGTGAAGTCAACTCAAGTCAACGAGTCAGCACAGGCTGAGAAACACTGAGGTACTTGGTGTCGTGTGGTCCGGAGGGACAGGTAGTGGTTGAGGACCTCAAATGGGTTTGGGGACAGGTAACTCAGCGACTACGGTAGGTTGGTAGAGTAGGAGATAACAGGGGAAGAGGAGGACGGAAGTTAGAAAGGGTCGTAGTCCCAGAAAAGTTTACTCAGTCGAGAAGCATAGTCCACCGGTTTCATAACCTCAAAGTCGAAGTCGTAGTCAGGAAGGTTACTTGAGGGTCCTGATTAAAGGAAATCCTACCTGACCAACCTAGAGGAACGTCAGGTTCCCTGAGAGTTCGCAGAAGAGGTTGTGGTATCAAGTTTTCGTAGTTAAGAAACCACGAGTCGAAAGAAATATCAGGTTGAGAGTGTAGGTATGTACTGGTGACCTTTTTGGTATCGGAATTGATCTGTCTGGAAACAACTGGTTCATTACAGAGACGAAAAATTATATACAGAATTTTCTAAAATTTTGTTTGTGTGTGTATCTATAGAAAACGACATAGAGACGGATACTTTGTGTGTACACACTCACATATACTCCACTCACACCACTAGTGAATTTTACATCTCTTCGACATGTTTGGGTCGATCCGACCATCTGAGTCTCGGTATAAACGAAATCCTATTTACGACGAATACCTTCGGACGAACCGTCCTCGGGTTCAGTCCGTTTCCCTGTCACCAACAGAGTCTTAGTCTTCCGTAGGACGACAAAGTGGCAGAACCCAATGTTCCTAGGGACCCACTATCTGTTTAAATCTTACGTAAACATTTGACGTTAAGTAACATTCTACGATAAGCCAGGAACGACTTGAAAGGGTCACCCGTATAAAGGTGACGTCATACCCTTAACTGTCAATGTAAGAAAATATCTGACCAGTGAAAAGAGTTCTCATAAACTGCAAGTCCGAGTCTTGGGACCTAATAGGTTAAAAGGTAGGTGTTTCTCCTTAAGATATTATCGGGAAGTCTGTCGGTAAAGGGTTCGAAGACAAACAGTCGAGTCGACTCCAGAGTCGAGTCACTCTTAGAGTACTTCTATAAAGTCTCCAGTGAGTGAACGACCCAAAGTTCAAGGGTCTTGAAAATTCACTCCACTCCTCTGATTAAAGTATGAAAATGTATAATAATTTTCAAAAGTATAAAAATGACTTTTTAGTTAGGTCAATATACAAATAATAATTGTAGTCCGTTCGGGAGTGAGAGGTGGGAACGTGTAGTCATCCAAAATAGATGTATTCAAGAAATAGACCCCACCAAAAGTAAGGAGACATGTACCACCAAGGACCCACGGATCGTTCAAGGATCATACATAATCCGGACTCACGGTTCACACACAAGTCAGTGAAGTCATCGCAGGTTGAGACACGTCGGCGTACCTGACATCGGGTGGGTCGAGGAGACAGGTACCCTAAAAGGTCCTTCTTGTGACTTCACCCGACGGCGAAGGAGGAGGTCCCCTAGAAAGACTGGGTGGACGTAGACGTCACAGATGACTTAACGTCCGCCTAAGAAATGACGACTCGGTGGTCCCTTCGGGTCTATAGTCGGAAGACGACAACTCATTTACTCGTACTGTAATAGAACGAACACCTACAGGACGGCAACCGGGTAAACTATCTGTTCCTTTACTTTAATGTTATTCATAAAAATAAGTGAACGGGTTTCGGTGTGTCGGACCTTCGACAGTTCGACCCCAAACTTGCGTCAGACAGTCTGTAGGTCTCCAGACAAGCACTCTTACAACTTTTTGTAGGAACACGAAGAGGTTCTTACTCCCAGACCCCCTCCACTGTCTGACTGGGGACGAAGGGATCGTGTCGACAGGCCACTCTTCCTGTCCACTCTGCATTTCTGCAAACGTCCATGTATTAGACTGTCCGTAGAAACGTAACTCCGACACAGTAGTCGAGAGGGGTTTAGGGTAGAGACCACGTTTCGTGGAACAGACGGTTAACGAGAAGGACGGCGACTTTGTCGAGGCACACAGAACATCACTGGGGAAATTTGAGCTAGTCACTCCCCTCGACGGTCCTAGTCACGTCCAGAATCTTTTGTCTAGTCTCGCCCTTGTGACACACTCCTTCATCCTTATTCTTCGGACGTCCCTTTCACTTGACACCTGTAAGCATAAGATAGGGGGGGTATTGTCTAGTGTTATTTAAGTCACCGAATTTGTGATTAAATGACACTATGTCAAGACACCCGGTCTGTGTACCCAGTGACCCGATTGAGCTCCACAGGCGTCCGACTGAGGAAAGAGGTCCCAGAAGTAACAAGTAACGAAGATTTTCAGTGAGTCCAAAGGGACCACCAAGTCGACCATTTCTTAGACGGACGTTACGCCCTCTGGACTCAAACTAGGAACCTAACCCTTCTAGGGGAGCTCCTCCCGTACCGTTAGTTGAAGGTCATAAGAACGGACCTCTTTGGGTACCTGTCCCCTCGGACCACCCGATGTCAGGTACCCCAGTGTTTCTCAGTCTGTGCTGACTTACTTGATTCGGGTCGGGTCGTGTCGTGCTCTCAGAGTCTTAGAAACCAGGCACCGGAGAAACAGGTAGTCGTTTCGACGGTTCGTCGCAAAGAGACAAAGAGAACAATGTGGAGAAAGAGACCAGAATGGACTCTCTTCGGTATTAAGTTCCCTAAGTCAATCCGAGTCACCCTATAAGGTCCTAGGAGAGGGGTAGAACAAGTGAAGTCATTGTAGACGTTTCAGGAAGACCGTGCACTTCAAGACCCTTGGTTCTACATCAGTAGAGATCCCTGACGAAGTGACTGACGTGGTATACCGAGACAGAATCTGAACCACAGACGGTCCTCTAATTTTGTCGGGGGTTCCGAAGTCCCACTTCTTAAAAGACCGATCACCACGTCGACTATTAACTCTGACCCTCCGACTAGTCTACACTTCAGAACACTTTCTCCCAAAGTGAGAATAAGTAAATCCTACTACTGGAGAATGGACGAGTATTTTCAGGACCTACGTTGTCCTGATAAAACCTTATTTACAACGTTTGTGATTCTTCGTATCTCGATATGTACCTTCGATAAACGTTTGAAAATTTTTAACATAAATAAAAATTTAACATCCTACCAACAAAATACTATAACCGACCAATGACCGCATGTAGTTGTACTTAGTTGGTGTCCATACGCATACAGAGATGGAGAACTTGGAGGAAGGAGGAAGGTGGACTAGGGTGCGAAGATCCAACAGTATCGTGTGGCCCAAACTCGAGGGACGTAGTATGTCGTTTAAGGGTGACCGATAGGTAAAATGTCCGAAGTGACCACCGAGTCGTCAATTCTTAGACGGACGTCACGTTCTCAACGTTCTCTGGGCCGAAACTAAGGACCCAGTCCTTCTAGGGGACCTTCTCCAATACCGTTGGATAAGGTTATAGGACAGACCTCTTAGGACAATCATCTCCTCGGACCGTTCGATGTCAGGTACCACAGTGTTCCTCAACCCGTGTTGACTTCACTGAATCGTGTGTGTAGGTAAAATGTAAACCATTTCATAAAGAAAGTTACTTACCTATTTCTTCAAGACCATGTATATATGTTACCTTATAATGAGTTCGGTATTTTTCCTTGTGTAAACTCAGGTAAGATTACTCCACCTACTTGGATCTCGGATGATATGTCACACTTCATTCAGTCTTTCTCTTTTCGTTTATAGTTTATAATTACGTATATATATATATATGTGTGTGTATCTTAGATCTTCCTACCATGACTAGTTGGATAAACGACCCATTGTTACCTCTGGACTTGTACCATTTGTAAACCAAAATAACGTAAAAATCACAAAAAGGGAAAGTAAGAGAGGACAGATACTGTCGGTACTAGATTAAAAAGTGGACTAAGGGATAGGGTAGTCGAAAAGGGGTTTAGGTTCTTCCATTTTCTCTCGACTGTGACAAGTATGGGGAGTTTCAAGGGTCTTGAGACTCTTTAAGAATGTTAGTGTCAACGACGATTTCAACTTAAAGGTCCGGTCCCCGTCACTAGTCCCAGTACTGCACGAATAGTTAAAGACACCGCACTTATTAGAGTGAGATAAACTAAAATACAAGGGATACAAATTTTAGTCAAGTCTCAAAATAAATTCGATAACAGAGAGTACTCGACATCGTACACCGAGGACGTATGGTTCCTTGGTTGGGTGAAAAGAGTCATCGGAGTGAGAAAAAGAAAAGAGACTGAACCCTGTAGAACATTAGTTTTAACATCAAAAGAAGGTAAGATTCTTTCGTATGAAAAGAAACACACACACAATCAACGAGTCAGCACAGACTGAGAAACGTTGGGGTACCTGATATAGAACGGTCCGAAGAGTCAGGAACCTTAAAAGGTCCGTTCTTGTGACCTCATCAACGGTAAAGGAAGAGGTCCCCTAGAAAGGGTGGGTCCCTAGCTTGGGTACAGAACGGAACAGTCCACCCAAGAATTGGTAGACTTGGTGGTCCTTTTGGGAATTTTCGTACGTGACCTAGTGAGGTCTGGTTGGAAGATAGGAAGAGGTAGACGAGGTACGGGACCCTTAGATGGACTAAGACTTGCTCAAGTCAACTACCCTTAGTCTCCCTCCCTTCCTTCTCCCGAGCCCTATACGAATAAGGGAAAGGTCAAAGGTATCGGGTCGGTTAAGGAGGTACTTTTGGACGTCGACGACCGCCTCCGGGAAGAGGAGTGGTCAGAGAACCAAAGTAATTTGTAAGAGGTCAGAACCCCTACCGTCCTGGGTGACGCTTTTAGACGTCCGTACTGAAAAGGGTGAGGGGGGAGTGTGGAAACATTTTTAGGGAAGTAATTTCATAAACTTTTTGTTAGTGCAATTTATAAGGAAGAGAGAAGGCAATCCTGGGTACGACTCGACCGCGTCGGAAGCGTGGAACACAGGTGCAAAGATTACTACCAGGGGTGTGGGCCTCTTCCAACGACCAAGGAGTGGAACTTTGGTCATAGAATGAAAATGTCGGCAAAAGAGAAAGGAGTTCGACTAAGGAGACTCTAGGAGTGTGAAAATAATGACTTTATGGGTATCCAGTGTAACGTTAGGACAGACACCTATAAACCATCACTGAAAGACAACCGAAAGACATCCGAATACTATGTTGTAGCTTAAATTTTGTTTTGAAGAGGGGAACCTCAGGAACCAAACACGAATTAAAACCGAATTGAATGTCGGAAAAACTGACAGGGATCCCAAAATAGTTAGGAAGACAGGAGAGGTCTTCCAGTGTAGATACTTTTATTAAAAATGTAGAGACGGGGATCTGGGAGGAAGTACCCGTGGGGGGACACATACAGCTTCCGAGATGAAGTGTAATGGCACACTTCGGGACGGAGGAAAGAATAAGGTCCTGCTCGAGTTGTACGGGACGGGTTAGATCCGGGAACAGATCCGAAGGGGAACTGGACAGGTTCCACGGTGACACGAAATTACTAGGAGATTACGGGGTTTCTCTTCTATAAGTAAAGAATTTCTCTATAAGTTTTGGTACCCTCCTTTTAATTCGATATACTTTTGGAGTGAATAAACCGTAAAACAAATTTGCTCCAAAAAAAAAAAAAGGGAACAAAATATGTATAAGAATAGTAGTTCGGTTCGTTCGGCACCCATGTAAAATTGGACAATGAATTTACGAAGTCAAAACTAGGAACCAATATGATATCGTAGATAGGAAAACTTATAAAAAAAAGACAATTTGCTCTTAGATGAGACATTTTTACGTATTATAGTAACTCGATCCTCTCTAAATACAGAGAGTCATGGAGTACGAGTGTTTCCTTTATTCTTCCGGGTAGTCAAGAAAGTTCAGTCCTCTTGAGGGAACCTAGTCCCACCTCCCGTCAATCCTTTTTTCCCCGCAGACACTTAAGAGAGAACGATAGTACTCTGAGTCGATTACGTCAACTTGCACTGAAACGGTCGTAGACGTGATTTGTCGTCAGGTGATCCCGAAGTATAATTGCTGTACTGGGTTACAGTATTTCAGTCTGTCTTAATATAAAGGTAAAACGCATAAAAATAAACCATTTTATCTAGAATTTTTAACATCTACTTTGAACTTAGTTTATAGCTTCGACGTCCCTAGGGAGATTCCTAAGGATAGTCTAAGAGACAAAAGTTAGACATCGAAGGTAAGTACCTCGTTTTGGTCCTGGGTCAGGTCGTCTTATTTAGACTACCCGACGAAGACTTATGTGCACGTCGTTTCTGTCGTAGCGGCCCGTGTCGAGTCGTTGGCCCCACCTTCAGGAGAGTAGAAAAGGACAAGACTAAAGGTCGAAAGACTTGAAGGGAGGTGGGACTGAAAAGTTTACATATAACACTTCGTTATCTTTAGATCAGTTTTGTCGGCGTATTACCGTCACGAAATTTCGTGCCAGGGGTTGGAAAAACTGTGATTCCTAGTCAAAGTACCTTCTGTCGAAAAAGGTGTTTGGTCCTCCTCACCACCCCACCAAATCCCTACTAAGTTCCCGTAGTGTGGGTAACACGTGAAATAGAGATCATATTAATGTAGTCGAAGTGGAGTCTAGTAGTCCACAATCTACGGTCTCAAACTCCTGGTAACGAGATTTAGTACTTTACTAAGTCACAAAAGTTGTATGTGGTTTTTTTTAGTGTTCCGACTTTCTTTGAAACGTATAGACTCGTACTGTAAATGAAAGATAAAGAAAATTCTAAAGGAACATAAACGTATAAACCGACGTGGTCCAGAATCGACTCCTTCCTTCCTAGAAGCTCTAAGTGACACCTGTGTCAGAAATCAAGACCGTACACTTTAGATCAATGGACTAGTCTCCAGCTTGAGTCCTGGGGACGGAACACTCAAAACGCAGAATCGGTGACCTCGTGGTCCCTTCAGGACCCGTACCTCAGACACTGCTGAGAAGTGGTGACCGACATAGGAACGGGGGAATGACATGAAATATTCCTCCCTCTGTCGGAGTGGGGGTGCATACGGCGAGTCGCATTCTCGGAGTGACTGTATCAAGTGCTGTACGACGGGCTCGACTGGGACCCGACGTCTCGGTCGGCCGTCGGGCTCTTGTCTTCCCGGGCGACAATATCGTTCCGAGGCCGGAGAGGGACCGGGTCATGAGATGAGTAGTCGTCATAGTCCCTCCCGGTCGTGGTCCGCGTAGTCCTTATGTTTATTCGGTGTCAGGAGAGGTGGGCGTACGTCTGTGTAGGACTTGGTTTGTCTTTCGTCTTCAGCCATCACGAAACATACGACCTGTCGAAAAGACAAAACCCGTCATAGCATTCCATGAACGCACGTGTCATTCAACGAGTCAGTACAGACTGCGAACCCCTGGGACCCCTGACATCGGACGGTCTGAGAAAAGGTGCCCTAAAGGGTCCGTTCTTATGATTTCGTCCAACGGTGAAGGAAGAAGTCCCCTAGAAGGGTTGGGTTCCTAGTTTGGACGCAGAGACCGCGACCGTCCGCCTAAGAAATGGGGGCTCGGTGGACCCTTTGGGGCATTCCATGAACAATCGTACTTTTTGAACCAAATGAATATGATTATATTATAAATCTTGTAAATACAAGTTTGGTATAGTAAAAGGTCAGATCAGAACTTAATAAACGAATATTTAATTCCGCTAGTTCATTTAGAGTTTTAAAAGACCTTCTACGAGTATAATTATAATTGTTTTGTGGAATTTTATTGTCTTGTCTTTACGAAAACGTAAAAATCACTTCACTCACTTTCAGCGTGTCAGTACAGACTGAGAAACGCTGGGGTACCTGATACGTCGGGTACCTTAAGAGATCCGGTCTTAGGACCTTACCCATCTGAAAGGGAAGAGGTCCTCTAGAAGGGTTGGGTCCCTAGCTTGGGTCCAGAGGGTGTAACGTCCGTCCAAGAAATGGTCTAATCGGTGTTCCCGACATTGGAATAAAAAATTAAAAATGACATGTAACCTCGAATCAACTAATTGCTACGACACAATGAAAGGCTACACGTCTTTTTGCCCAGTCAAAATGTATATACAAATAGATAAGAAAATGTCTAAGAAAAGGGTAGGTCCAATAATATTTTGTACGACGAGTCCTTTTATAAGATTTGAATTTAAAGGGAATTTCACTAATGTAAATCAATTTCTTCTACATAGATCATGGAGGAGGTCTCCATAATGACACTGAACTACATAATTTCCTGTTTGTTTACTCGATTTTTCGGGAGCAAGAGGTAGTTCAGGATTACACCCGTTATTCGGTCTGACGTTTTCCTGCCGTGCTCGTACGACAGTCTAGAAGTGCCTCGTGAACCGTGAACTCGACGGGAACTTGCTGCTGCTGCGATCCCTGTCTTTTGTCTCAGGAGTGCTGGACTCACTCGTCTCGACACTTGTCAGTGCCCCGAGAAGTCTTTTATCCATGTAAGAACCAAGAACCTTCTTTATAAAACTCAGTTTCAACCTCTTTGTTCTTTCGGTCCCTTTTTTTCGTACTGTATCTGTAGCCAGATTCCCATCTCCCAGCCTGCCTGCAACATCAAAGGGTCTTTCGGGGCAAAGCACTCTAAATACTGTATTAGGTAGTCCTAAGTCAAAATAATTAAAGACTGGTCGCAAATTACTTACGTCTATGTCGTTACTAAATGGGAACCGAATACAAAAAGAAAGCAATAAAGGTGTTCCCGTGTGTAAGTGAATCCCCTCTTTGTTATTTTTGCAATTGTGTTAAATACTATTGGTACCCTCGTACATCTCATTAGTAAGAAAAGCTTTGTGCCGATTTCTTCTCGATGTTTTAATAAAAGGGAGAGGTGTAGATCTTAAAGCATCCTTTAATAAAAAGGGACAAAAGGTTTCCCGATTTTTATTTACGGTCTACAGTCTGACTTAATCCTACGTAGTGGACTGAAGTACAACATTAAGGTACGAGTAGAAGGTAAAACGTTCTAAAACCAGGGGGAAGTTCTTACTTAACGGGTCCCTTTCTTCCTACGATTGTCACAAATAACATCAGTTTAAACTAAAAACAAAAGACACTCTACTACTTCTTAATTCTCGAGTGAAATTTCCTCTCTCTCCAAAGAACCCGTCTTCACACTGAAACTGACTCAACGTAAAAACCTTCTATTAAGACCTCAGTCTCTAGTTCTAGCTCTCCTGTTAGGTGGTTGTGGGTTCCCGTTTCCTTGGCGAAACACCCTGGCACACGATAAACCATCTACCTCCTCGTCCTCCTCTGTAAAGGTTTCCTTCTTGGATCTCCTGGACTACTGGGGTTTTCCTTCGTCATCATTTCTTAGTCGTAGAGAAGAAAGATGACACCCAAATATTTTAATTAATCGTTTACGAGTAACTTATAGTAATAAAAACTAAGTGATCCCGATTAAAGGTCATCAGTACATACCTACACTCTCGACCTCGTGGTAACTTGACTCCCGATTAAAGTATAGAATTACTATTCTTTTATGTTCCCAAGATTATAAAAAAAGAAGTAAACGTACTACAACAACTTTAAACTAGTCTCACCGTTTGTAATCAAGTCAAGTCAAGTCAAGTCAACGAGTCAGTACAGACTGAGAAACGTTGGGGTACTTAGTGTCGTACGGTCCGGAGGGACAGGTAGTGGTTGAGGGCCTCAAGTGAGTCTGAGTGCAGGTAGCTCAGTCATTACGGTAGGTCGGTAGAGTAGGAGACAGTAGGGGAAGAGGAGGACGGGGGTTAGGGAGGGTCATAGTTTCAGAAAAGGTTACTCAGTTGAGAAACGTACTCCACCGGTTTCATGACCTCAAAGTCGAAGTCGTAGGAAGGAAGGTTTCTTTAGGGTCCCAACTAGAGGAAGTCTTCCCTGACCAACCTAGAGGAACATCAGGTTCCCTGAGAGTTCTCAGAAGAAGTTGTGGTGTCAAGTTTGCGTAGTTAAGAAACCACGAGTCGGAAGAAGTGTCAGGTTGAGAGTGTAGGTATGTACTGATGACCTTTTTGGTATCGGAACTGATCTACCTGGAATCAGCCGTTTCATTACAGAGACGAAAACTTATACGATAGATCTACTTAGACTTTTAGGGGTATTTACTAACTCGAAGTCTCGTCCCACCAATTCGGTCCGGGGAGACTAGACAGACACGGGTCTCGTAGAGGTCCCGGGGGTGGGTCGTGTCATGGTTCGGTGTGGTTCCGGTGGAAGGGGACTACACGTCCACTTCCCGACCGACTACGGTGTGTCTCTTTCTCTTCGATCCAAAAGTATTAGGCCCTTTGGAATTAAAAATAGAAAGTAGAATAAACTCACAAGTTTCGTGTGTAGTTCAGATAGAGAACTATCAATGAATTGAGTGATCTAATGTACTTGTAAATTAGGGTGGTCACCGAGAAGAATTTAAAATACTTAGTTAGTTTTTCATTTCTTACAGTTTAGTCGAATATCAAAAAGTATATTTGACAGGAAGAATTAGATATTATACCATGGAAAATTCGATTAATCTAATGATCGCCAATATACTCATATATTTTACTGGAATGTTCGGTTGAAGGTCATAAAAATTAATTGTCTTCATCAAAAATATAAAGATTATTACGACCTTACTCCTTTGATTTCGATAGTAATAAAATCCAAATGACTAATTTATCGGGTCGTTAGACTCACTTAGTCGATTTTTGATCTTACTATTTAAATAATTTCATCGATTAATTTCCTTTTTTATCTTTCGATCAGTAAACATAGGCATGTTATCACTGATAGAATATTATTTCGTGTATTATTCATTAAAACCTTCAAATTTTTCAATTAATAATTATAGTATAATACCTCTTTATACTTTTTTCCTTATCGAGTGTTTTCATTATAAACGAGAGAACTGAAAATCTTTTTTCCGTCTTTTTAGATGTCTTTACTTCACTTTCCTGGTTGTCATCAAACCTTTGTAAACGGAGTTAGTCAAACCTATTTCCCGGTAATAATTATTATACCCTTGAAAGGAGCACCGAGTCTACTATTTCTTAGACGGACGTTGTACTCTCTAGACCCAAGTTAATGACCCAACCCTTCTAAGGGACCTCCTTCCGTACCGTTGAGTGAGGTCATAAGAACGGACCTCTTAGGGGTACCTGTCTCCTCGGACCACCCGATATCAGGTACCCCACTGTTTCTCAGTTTGTATGACTCTCTGATTTCGTGTCGTAATTATTATATATTTTAACGCGACCTCAATCCTCTTTTCGAAGTCCTACGGTAAATATTTTACTCATTCAACACTTCATAAAATGTTGAACATTTTTTTTTATGAAGTCTTACAACTATTTTCTACTTCGGTTCCGTCGACAAATTACGTCCGTAGTGCTACTTGGGTATTGGTACATTAGTCGTACTGTCGTGTACCCTTCTCGAGATTTCCATAGGTTTCTGAAACTTGACAGGTCTTTGAGAGGCTTCTTAAATATTCTTCCTTGTCAAAGGGTCTACACTTCTTGTTTCAGTGGGGTCGACTCAATGGTTACTATCGTTTGTTAAAGTTCATAAGATTTGTCGATTACAATCTCTCTTCATCTATGAAGTGATTCAACCAATTATATTTATATTATATATATATGTATATACATATGTATATTAATAAACATAGTGTAGAGAAAGGTATCTTATGAACTCCGACGGATTTTAATTTCTTTATAGACAATTTTACCATTTTATACATATTTCATTTTTTTGTGATTCCTTTTCCGTATATTTCAAGTGTATTCTCAACCGTAATAAAGATACTGATACAAAATCTACCCTAAATCTTCGGATACCTACAGAATCCGTTCCTTCTTTCATCTTTATATATGTCTTAAGGTCGATACTCTTCCTCTTGCGTGTCTCATGATCCACTGGTTTCTCAAAGGAGGAACATTCGAGGTTTGCGGCAGGAATTTGTCTTCGACCTGTGACACGGTACTCCTCGTCAATACAGTGACATATACCCACGGACCTACCAGTCAATCCTCGTCTGTGTCCTACCACACACTTCTCCACACGCTTTCACTCTCTAAATATCGTGGGTATCCAGGATCTCGTCCCGTACGACCCCGTGTCGTCCCGTGCGACCCCATATCGTCCCGTGTCTTCCCGTGAGACGTCGTGTCGTCCCGTACGACCCCGTATCGTCCCGTGAGACCCCATATCATCCCGTGCGACCCCGTATCGTCCCGTGAGACCCCATATCATCCCGTGCGACCCCGTATCGTCCCGTGAGACCCCCATATCATCCCGTGAGACCCCGTATCGTCCCGTACGATCCCGTATCATCCCGTACAACCACGTATCGTCCCGTGAGACCCCATATCGTCCCGTGAGACCCCGTATCGTCCCGTATCATCCCGTACGACCCCCGTGTCGTCCCGTGAGACCCCCGTATCGTCCCGTATCATCCCGTACGACCCCCGTATCGTCCCGTAAGATCCCGTGTCTTCCCGTACGACCCCCGTGTCGTTCCGTGTCGTCCCGTACGACCCCGTGTCGTCCCGTGAGACCCCGTGTCGTCCCGTACGAACCCCCTATCGTCCCGTGTCGTCCCGTGCGACCCCGTGTCGTCCCGTGAGACCCCGTGTCGTCCCGTGCGAACCCCGTATCGTCCCGTGTCGTCCCGTACGACCCCGTGTCGTCCCGTGAGACCCCGTGTCGTCCCGTGCGAACCCCGTATCGTCCCGTGTCGTCCCGTGCGAACCCCGTATCGTCCCGTATCATCCCGTACGACCCCCGTATCGTCCCGTACGACCCCGTGTCGTCCCGTGAGACCNCATCCCGTGCGACCCCGTATCGTCCCGTGAGACCCCCATATCATCCCGTGAGACCCCGTATCGTCCCGTACGATCCCGTATCATCCCGTACAACCACGTATCGTCCCGTGAGACCCCATATCGTCCCGTGAGACCCCGTATCGTCCCGTATCATCCCGTACGACCCCCGTATCGTCCCGTGAGACCCCCGTATCGTCCCGTATCATCCCGTACGACCCCCGTATCGTCCCGTGAACGCCGTGTCGTCCCGTACGACCCCGTATCGTCCCGTAAGATCCCGTGTCGTCCCGTGCGACCCCGTGTCTTCCCGTACGACCCCCGTGTCGTTCCGTGTCGTCCCGTACGACCCCGTGTCGTCCCGTGAGACCCCGTGTCGTCCCGTGCGAACCCCGTATCGTCCCGTATCGTCCCGTACGACCCCGTGTCGTCCCGTGAGACCCCGTATCGTCCCGTGTCGTCCCGTGCGACCCCGTGTCTTCCCGTGCGAACCCCGTATCGTCCCGTGTCGTCCCGTGTCGTCCTGTGAGACCCCGTGTCGTCCCGTGAGACCCCGTGTCGTCCCGTGCGAACCCCGTGTCGTCCCGTGTCGTCCCGTACGACCCCGTGTCGTCCCGTGCGACCCCGTGTCGTCCCGTGAGACCCCGTGTCGTCCCGTGCGACCCCGTGTCGTCCCGTGAGACCCCGTATCGTCCCGTACGAGCCCGTGTCGTCCCGTGAGACCCCCGTGTCGTCCCGTGTCGTCCCGTACGAGCCCGTGTCGTCCCGTGAGACCCCGTGTCGTCCCGTACGAGCCCGTGTCGTCCCGTGAGACCCCGTGTCGTCCCGTGTCGTCCCGTGAGACCCCGTGTCGTCCCGTACGACCCCGTGTCGTCCCGTGCGAACCCCGTATCGTCCCGTGTCGTCCCGTACGACCCCGTGTCGTCCCGTGCGACCCCGTGTCGTCCCGTGAGACCCCGTGTCGTCCCGGGCGACCCCTGGTACGTCTCCCTCGTAGACCGTCCCCCCCGGTCCTCGCTCCGGAATACCCGCTCCTACAAAACGCCCAGTCGTACCTTATGTTTTCGTTTTGCTTAACATTGTACAAATCGTGTCACAAAGTGTCTTTTCGCATAAAATTTACCACTGATAATAAAATCTTCAATAACTGCATAAATACCACCTAACATGAAAAAAAAGGGCCACCATGTCCCTAAGTTCACTATAACACAGAAATCAAAAAAAATTAATTAAATAAAATTTTAATTAAATAAAATTAACCTCCGATTAATGAAATTTTATATCATGAAAATATAAACATATCTTAAATTCGTCATACCCGATCGTCCTTGGGAGGGAGGTCTCACCTTCTTTATTAAATCCGTTTGAGTGTATTCTTTGAAGAAATTTAATTAATTTTGAGAGAAAGTCGTTAAACACATTGATAAAATTCATGACTTGTAGTTTCTTCCTTTATTTTCGAATTGAACTGACTTTTTTTCCATTTTTTTTTTTTTATTCTTACACACTGATAGTGATCAGTGTCAGTCCACTCCTGTTCTTCCCTTGAACACTGTTTCAGGTCGGAGTGCCGGGGACACCTGGGCCAGTGACCAGTCCCACGAGTGTCGGATAAACACCCCTACGAATCCGTCGTCCGGTCGTGTTTTAAATTTTGGAATGTCATGTTTGGACCTCCTGTACTTGGGCACATTGTCGACTCATCGGGTCCATGAAAGGTAGAAAGGTACCCTGACACAAAGATTCTTCGATTAAGTCTACTTGCAGTAGGAATCGAACCTTTGTGTAGGCTTCTTAGTTCTCCAGGAGTGTGTTGTGTCCCGTAGGGATCAGAGTCCAGGCCCTCCAGTGCAGTGGTCTCGTCTTTCCTCCCCGGAGTCTGTACACTGGATGGCGCAAAGGAACACGGTCACTCTTTTCGGTCGTTTGTTTCAGAGGTCTAATTTCCTGACACAGAAGCGAAAACATTCCACGTTTCTTTCACTTTCACAGACCGTGAGTCAGGACAGACTGAGAGACGCTGGAACACCTGACAAAACATTCCACCGGTGTCTGTTCAAAACTATAAAACAAATGAAACTATTTACATATTACACGTTTTTGATTTTTCGTAATGTGGGTGTTCGATTAGACCTGGGTCATAATTATCGTGCCACCCAACCGCACAACACACCCAGCCGGACGACGCACAAAAGGTAGAGACACAAACAAAATTCATGACTTGAAGTCACTCCCTTTATGTCTGAATCGAAATGACTTTTTCCTTTTTCCACACACGCACACACACACGCGCGCGCGCGCACACACACGTGCGCACGCGCACACACGCACACACACGTGCGTGTACACACACACGCACACACACACGCACACACACGAACACGCACACACGCACACACACACACACACTTACAGTGATCCTTCCTGTACACATTCAGCTCAAGAGTCGACGTTACTAAACAAATTCACTACGGACTTGTGCTCCGGTCTCGGTGCCCGGTGCAGGTCCCCACCACCTCTGTACGTACGACCCAGAACGTCGACTCTTCAAGGTCGAAAGTGGGGACCTCGAGGGGTACGAAACGGGAACTGGACACTCGTCACGTCTCTTACTCAGGAATGGACGGCCCACTGCTAGTCCGGGCGCAATGGAAGGAGAGGACGTCATTGGCTCCTCAATATCGTTATGAGATCTTCTGAAAATTGATCAGGTTTCAGGATTTTCTTTTTGGTATGGACACACTATAAAACCTGGTTAACACGGACGGTAGGGGTCGGTCCTCCCCTGTCTCCTTCGGACATCCAAACACTCGTTTACAGTCCCGACACTTTGTAGTAGTGACCGGAGAGGTGTGGGCAGGGGGGGTGTCCACACGTCAGGCAGAGTGAAACTCCACTTTCTAAGCTTTCGCAATGAACGAGTCAGTACAGACTGAGAAACACTAGGGTACCTGACGTCGGGCGGTCCGAGGAGACAGGCACCCTAAGAGGTCCGTTCTTATGACCTCACCCAACGGTAAAGGAAGAGGTTATCAAATCGGAGTCTGTATTGTAAAACTCCTATCGAGGAGACATATTTGAACCGACCCGAATACCTGAAATTCTTAGAAATGAATAAAGGATTCAAGAGAAGTTATACGGTTATAGACGAAATATTATCTTTTAGCGTTTCCTGTATTTGAACGTATTACTCGAACAGTCCCGTAACTTACAGGTACATGGGGTGCTTTATAGTGGTACTGTACAGGACACTACACCGACGAAGGGAATCGTGTGTTCTGTCTGTTCTCCAGTAGAGATCGTTTCAGACGGACCACATAGACATAGTTCACATAGAAGATCGTGGAGGATGTACCGGAGAATTTTTTTTTTTTAATAACTTCCTATCAACGACATGTTATAACACGACCAAGGACGGTCTGTAGTTGTGCTTAGTCGGTGTCCATCTGTGCACAGGGGAGGGAGACTCGGACGGAGGACGCGGGGGACGGGTGTGGGGTGGGGAGATCCGACAGGGTCTCGTGCCCCAACCCGAGGGACGTAGTGCGTCGTGTAAGGGGGACCGAGAGACGTAGACCACCACACACACAGAGGTACGAGGAGAGAGTTAAGCAGGGTGAGAGAGGAAGGAGGCGGTGCAGGTGTTTAGACAAGAGGTACAGGGGCAGAGGAAGCGATGGGAAGTATATCCGAGTAGTCACGGGTGTCTGTCTATTTACCTACGTCTCTAACACCATGTTTATATGTTACCTTATCATAAGCCAATATTTTTTCTTGTGTAAACTCAGTCAGGATTACTCCACCCATTTGGATCTCGGATAACATATCTCACGTCATTCAGTCTTTCTCTTTCTGTCTATGACAGATAATTCGTGTACACACATCTTAGCTGTATCCAAGGGAACATTTTGTCACAGTAGTCCCTTCCTGACGTGACTTAGGGAACTCGTTTGGTGCAACGACTCATTCGTTGTCCCATTATTCCTACTTGATCCTCAGGATCCCCCCCGATTCTGGGTACACCGGTTGGGGACTAGACTACAGAGGTCATAGGCCTACCTCGGTAAGGGGTCCTTTTCACGCAAGGACCTAGACCCAATCGGAGACACGACTCACGAATCAGTGAGTCAGTAAAATCCAAAATCTAGGGATTTGTAGACCACCAACAGTAGCACTTCGGCCACGACACGACACGAGTCAGGACAGACTGAGCCTCTGGGGGACCCGAGTTCGGACGGTCCGAGGAGACAGGTACCCTAAGAGGTCCGTTCTTAAGACCTCACCCGACCGTACGAGAGGAGGTCCCCTAGAAGGGTTGGGTCCCCAGCTTGGGTCCAGAGGGAGTGACGTTCACCTGAGAAATGGTCGACTCGGTGGTCCCTTTCGGGATCTGATAGTCAGACGAATGAAGGTTCTCAGGTTCTTCGACTCGCGTCCACAAGTCTCGACTTGACATAGAGAGGGTTTGGACATACAACCTCGGGACAGTGGGTCGTGGACTATTATACTGACACACACCTGTCTCCCAGAATTTCTCTACCGAAGTTTCACTGCAGCGAGTCAGTACAGACTGAGAAACACTGGGGTACCGGACATCGGATGGTCCGAGGAGACAGATACCCTAAAAGGTCCGTTCTCATGACCTCACCCAACGGTAAAGGAAGAGGTCCTCTAGAAGGGGTGGGTCCCTAGCTTGGGTCCAGAGGTCGTAACATCTACCTACGAAATGACAGACTCGGTGGTCCCTTCAGAATCCTGGAGATTTATCCAATATACCCACCAGGAATTTAACTATACTGACCAGAGGAAGGTTCTTCTCCTCAGGTCCTGAGTCTCTCCGTGATTTTCTACCGGTACACTACTGGGTCCCTCTTCTGTCGACAGACGTTCGGTTCCTCTTGAGAGTCCTCTTCCGTTGGGACGGTTGCGGAACTGGAGTCTCACAGTCGGAGGTCTCAACACTCTTTTATTTACAGACACCAAATTAGGTGGGCCTGACACCATCAAACAAGACTACCCGTCTCTGGTGCTCACGTCGTCTTTTCCGTCGTCGTTCTGGCGAAACGATTCTTCCTTGTGTCCCTCGTGCGTATTCTTTGACTTCTAACGACCCCTTCCCCGACGATCCTTGCCTAGTCGCCGAGGTCCGTAGTCTCCCTTTCCAAGACTTGGTCCACCTGTACGATGTATATCTAATCTGTCGTTTTCCTTGAGGTTATGACACCGGTGGACTACGCTTGTTGACTGAGTGACCTTTTCTGGGACTACGACCCTTTCGAACTTCCGCCCTCCTCTTCCCGTGCTGTCCCCTACTCTACCAACCTACCGTAGTGACTGAGTTGCCTGTACTTGAACTCGTTCCAGGTCCTCAAACACTACCTATCCTTTCGGACCACACGACGTCAGGTACCCCAGTGTTTCTCCACCTGTGCTGACTCACTGACTTGACTCGACTTTTCCTTGTGAACACTGTTTGCCGACGTGACAATGACAATGATAGACTGACATAGTAGGAGGGGAATAGTTATGTTTCGGGGGTGGAGAGACGACGACAAGTGCTGTAAGTGCTTTTCGAGAAGGAGGATGGGGAGCTCGACGGGCCGATGGCTTACGGACTAAGTAAAGTCTGGACCTCGTGTAGTGTCGAGGCTAGGAGCAAATGGTACTGTATGGGGGTTCAACGGGGACTCACTAAAAAAAGACCATTAACAATTTTATTTGTTGTTTTTTTCCACTTAACGTAATAGAAGTCATGAAGGGTGGTCAATTGAAAGGTTTAAGAGGAAAGTAGGAAACAGCGTGCTAAAAGGTCAAGGGGTATCTTCGGACTGCAGAGTCCTGACACGAATTCCGAGAGGTGATACTAAATACTCTTTGCGTATGGAGACGCCCAGGACGGAGTACCTCACTGAACTTCCCAGAGGGTAGGACGGACTAGGTGTGTGTGTGTGTGTGCGAGTCGTGGGACGGACCAGGAGGTAGAGTGTTTCAGGGACCTCTTCTAGTCGTAACGACGAGGACGACACGACCCTGTCGGGTAAGACCCAGGGCACGTCTGGCACCTCGTCAACATAATCGACTCAAAGGTAGTACGAGAGAAGTGGTTTTTTCGACACGGTCCGTTCGGTAGTGTCGCAGTCGACAGTCTGTCCCTCTGCTCGACCCAGGTTTTCGGCGACGAGACTTCGGCTCGGGTCCTCGGACGGAATCTCTCCCTACACACCGCTGTCCCCCGACTCAGCTGGTCCTAGCCCCACGTAGGAACCACTCCCATCAACAGTTTCCCTCCTCTCTGACTCGGACCTAATTGCCTGGATCTCGTAGACCCCACTTTCCTCCCTACCGGAAAGAGATGTCGGAGAGACCGGAGTAGGTTTGGAGTCGTAATCAAGGCCTACGGAGTGACCCTCCCACAAATTATTCGTCTCGTGTCAGCCTTTTGGTGCCGGTCTCACGCACCGCCCTCTCTCGGACCCTCTCCCGCCCACCTTCGTCCCTGTCGGCAGGTGGACGAGTGTCTCCGAATCTCGCTTCGCGATGAAAACGGACAAACCTTCCAGCACACGTCTTGGTCGAGACACGACCCGAGACCTACCCGGACCACGCAGGTGGTTCAAGTTCAGGACTACCGATGAGAACAGTGTCACACTGTCGTCCCTCCGACAGGTTTCTACCCTGTTCAGTGTCACGACTCTGCGAGGGACCTCCGAAGGCTCACAGCGACGGACTGGTGGACCGTCCCCACTCCACCCCCATCAAGAGGCTACCCCGAACCTTTCGCTAAACTCAGTGGTATGGGTCCCCCGTGAAGGGGCCACCGAGTCGACCCTTTCTTAGGCGGACGGTACGCCCTCTGGACCCAAGCTAGGGACCAAACCCTTTTAGGGGACCTTTTCTCTTTCCAATGGGTGAGGCCATAAGACCAGACCTATTAGGGTACTTAGGATAGTAGGTACTCCAGTGTCTCAGCCTGCGCTGACTTGCCGAAAGTGAAGTCTGGGTCCATCACGAGCACCATTGACTGGGTGGACGGCTACGTCCTCTGTATGCTCTGCGTTCTCTGCGTCCAGGGACCCAGTCACTCGAGGGGACCTCCTCCTTTACCGTCGGGTGAGGGCATAAGAACGGACCCCTTAGGGCACCTGTCTCCTCGGACCGCCCGATGCCAGGTGCCCCAGTGTCTCTCAACCTGTGCTGACTCACTGACTCGCACGTGCGTGGATTTGGAGTCGTCTACCTCCAGACGGACGACTCTAAGAAATGAAGAGATTCGGGGAACCGTAAACCTCACGTGTGGACTGCGGGGAGGGTCGAGGAGTCGGAGGACGGAGGAAGACTTTAGAAAGGTCTGAGACGTTTTTAGGACGGTGGTAGGTCTTTTCCCGTTCAGTGTGCGACAACGATCTCTCAGGATGGAGGTACGACGTCTGGTCGAGACAGTTCATCCAGATGGAAGGTTCCACTGATGATTGTGAATGTGCGGAAACGAGAGGACCCGGGTACCAGGTCCTCAGGGAGTGTGTGGGTCTCTGTGACGGTTCCAGGATCGACCAGGAGACAGGGGAGGAGGGGAGGAGACCGGGTCCGAAGTACGCCGTCGTTTGTCTGGAAGAGATTGTATTCACTCTAGTACGGTAGGGTCAAATTCCCTGAAGGGTCCACTGTGACCTAAGGGACCACCGAGTCTGCCATTTGTCAGACGAACGTTAAGCCCTCTGTCCCGAAGCTGAGGACCCAGTCCTTCTAGGGGACCTCTTCCTTTACCGTCGGGTAAGGTCATAAGAACGGACCTCTTAGGGTACCTACCTCCTCGGACCGTCCGATACCAGGTACCCCAGCGTTTTTCAGTCTTCAGTGACTCGCTGAAGTGAAAGAAACAAAGAAAAGTCCACTGTGATCACCCCCTCTTGGGTGGACGGTTAAGTCCTCTGTTTTCTCTGTGCCCGAGTTAGGGACACAGCCCTTCTAGGGGACTTCCTCCCATTCCGTTGGGTAAGTCCGTAAGAACGGACCCCTTAGGGCACCTGTCTCCTCGGACCGCCCGATGTCAGGTACCCCAACTTTTCTCAGTCCGTACTGACTTCGCTGAATCGTACGTCTGTGTTGGGTCTACTTCGACGAAGGGTACGAAGGGCAACCGAAATCCTATTTGATCTTATGGTGACGACACGGGTCCCGGGTCCAACACGGGTGCGAACAGACAAGGTGTGACAGGACCCGGCGGAAGGTGGGTACGGGTGAGGGGTCAGGGTGAACGAGGGGAACCCGGGAACCTACTCGGTGCAAGAAGGGATGAGTCCGGACCTGGACGGTGACTGGGACTACCCCATGCGGAGGACGGGGGTCCGAACCAACCGAGGAAGAGGGACCAGTCGAGACGAAAGTTCAGGTCGAATCTGCCCGAGGGGAGACGGAGACGTTCCCGTCGGGGCGGCAGGAACAGGACGGGGCGTCGGCGACCTGGAAGGGTGACGAGTGACGAGCCCCGAGTACAAATGAAACTGACGACCGAAGGAAAGAACCCCAACAAAGCCGGGTATCAGTATCATTGCTTAAGGCACCACGAGCACCCAGTGGACAAGTGCATACGGTCTGGTGGAGACTGGTGGTGTATGGTTCAGTGTAAGGACTGGGATGAACGAACAACCAACCAGCTAAAAAACGACAAAAACAAAAGTATTGTGAACTGAGACTACGTGTGTCAAAATAACTGAATTACGAAGGGTAAAGCGAGGGGTGGACGTCTTTTCGTATTCGAGATAATCCCGTTTTCAAGATACCAGAGTTTGTATAAGGTCAGGACTCGTGTGGATTCCACGGATTATTCACGAATGACCGGTATACAAGACACTTGTCTGCACAATAACTTAGAAGAGATCACGAATCGTCACACAGGGTACATATTAGTTTCGATACCAAAAAGGTCGTCAGTACATGCCTACACTCTCGACCTGGTATTTCTTCCGACTCATGGTTTCTTAACTACGAAAACTTGACACCACGACCTTTTCTGAGAACTCTCAGGGAACCTGACGTTCCTCTAGGTTGGTCAGGTAGGATTTCCTCTAGTCAGGACTTATAAGTAACCTTTCTGACTACGACTTCGACTTCGAGATTCTGAAACCGGCGTACTAAGCTTCTTGACTGAGTAACCTTTTCTGGGACTACGACCCTTTCTGACTTCCACCCTCCTCTTCCCCTGCTGTCTCCTACTCTACCAACCTACCGTAACGGTTGAGTAACCCGTACTCAAACTCGTTTAAGACCCTCTACTACTTTCTGTGCCTTCAGACCACACGACGTCAGGTACCCCAGTGTTTCTCCACCTGTACTGACTCGCTGACTTTTTGTTGGGTCCGTATTCTCCATGGGTCTTTCGATAAATGGTTTACACCTTTACCTGTCGTTTTACGGAAGAGTCCGTGGTCATCCTAGATCCACAAAAATGCCTTCTCTAACTTCTGGTCCTCAATCTGCTGGGCCGTAACTACAAGATTGACACCAAAAGTGAGACACCCTACGACCTTTTCGGTGCACTGTAACAATGTCACGTCCCAGAGTGGAAGTTTTACCCGGCCACCGTAGCACGACAGTGTACTGACGGTTCTACTAGTTCTTCTTGACCTGTATACCCAGAGACCTGAGAGAACCACTCTCTTCTTCAGAGGTAGACCGGGACCCCAACGACGGGTGAACCCTAGGACTTCTGGAGTGGGTCCTGTCACCACAGTCACGAAAGGAAACAGTCCCTTTCCTTTTTTCTCAGTGTCACTCTTTCTACGTAAAAGGTCGTCTCTAATTTGTTTGTAACGTGTTTCTTCACGTAAATATCACGATACGGTGATCTCTCCGATATAAAATACCCTCTACCTATGTCACATAAGATATAAGACCACAATAGACTCTGACCAAAATAGAGGAACGTCAGGTTCCCTGAGAGTTCTCAGAAGAGGTCGTGGTGTCAAGCTTTCTTAGTTACTTTGACATCTTTTTGTTTTTGTGTTTTCATCTTTCATTTTCTGCATAGATTTCTCTGGAGGACCTCGGACGGTTTTTCAGATGACAGGAAAGTTGGTTTCTGTGACCGTACGTTAAGTACCGAGCGGATCTTCCGCGTCCCTACTGGGAAGAACCGTCGCGTCCTCTCAGAGCCTTAAATCAAGGTCGGACGGTCGTCTCACAGAGGACGAAACGATCGGGGTGCGTCGCACACTTGTGCGGCACTCAGTGAGGACCTGAAAGAGACCCGGAGACGGTGGCGCGAAAGTAAGTCCTCCGACTGGAGGTAGGTTGTATGAAGGGACCTGGAAAAATTTTGGGGTATTTTGCGCCTGGACCGTAAATGCCCTCTGTCCTGCGGTTCACTGTACGACGATTCATCTTCAGCGAGGGGAGTCTGGAAGTGTGGGGGCCTACTGCCGAAGACAACTTACGCCTTTCCTATTTGTCCCTAAACCTCAGATCTAATCGTATCTCTGCATTCATGACATGCGCCGTGTTTCCTTTTTCTTTGACTTTCTAAAACCCTTTTGTTTTACGTACCTCTTTAGTAAGTAAAGGTGAAATTTACTATTCGAATGTAAATTTACCTCTCTCACCGTACCTTTGTATATGTCATAGTGTACATTTTATCTATCGGTCCCCCTTGAACGACATACTACGACCCTCGAGCTTGCGGTACGAGACACCGGAGGACCTCCCCACCTCGCCCTCCACGCTCCCTTCAAGTTCTCCCTCCCCTGTATGTATATGGGCACCGACTAAGTACAACTACATAACGTCTTTGGTTGCGTTACAACATTCCGTTAATAGTAAGTCGACTTTTATTTACTTAGTTTTTTTTATTTTTGTGTACGTGTCAATGCCCCTTCTAAACCGTACAATCAGTTACGAAACGTGTTTAGCACTAGAAAACAAAATCACTTACAAGACTACAATAAACTCTTTTGTTTGCACAGAGAAAAGATAAACTGCTAATACACCTTATATCGTCTAATATCAAATTTTTACAAACAAAGGATACAGACACCTAGATAAAGACAAAACTTATATTCAGGTAAACATAGAAAAAAAAAAAAATCTAAGGTGTACATTCACTATAGCATACTATAAACAGAAAGAGACAGACTGAATGAAGTGAGTCGTACTGTTAGAGAATCAGTAGGTACAACGATGGTCACCGTAATAAAGTAAGAAGAATATCGTCTTATGATGAGGTAACGTATATATGCGGTGTAGAAGAACTGGATTCACATTATTGGATTCCAATAAATGGATATTGGTTATCCATTTACTTAATTGTTTTAAGAGATTCAAAACGATACAGATGTATCTCACATCTTAAGAACCCAAACTCACTCCTATCACCCTTCGTTCCCTTTAAATTCGTGAATTGACTTTTAAAGATAATTTTATCTTTAATATCTCAAAATTTGACATATAAACAATTGTAAAAACTACCTTAAAGTATATTTATATATACACACGTATTTGTATGCATGACGAGTGTGTGTGTTAAATAATACCGGATTTTTTTAATCCGAAAAACTTTTTGTAATGATCGAAAAATTTTTTAGTGTACTCAAAGATGGTAGCGAAACCGGCTATACCATGTAAAGTTTAAGTCCGTGTGGTTCAAACGAAACGCAAGTCGTGAATCAAGTCTGTTCAGTTCGGGTGTCCAAATCTGCTGCGAGAGACACGTCACTCTCCCCTGACACACACGAGAACCGTCAGATCTTCTACTCAGTGGAGGGACCCGGGACCTTCAGGTTTACCTCTCGCGTCCCGTAAAAGTGGACCCGAGCTTCCGTCCCTGGGCACTACATATGTCACCAAAGGATAACGACGACATTATTTAACGGTACTTGAACCACCGAGTTTTTTTGCACTTCAAGAGACTAACAAGACCTCTGGTCTTTAGACTTTAGTCGTTGTTCATGGTTTGAGTCCTCCACTCGTCCCGACGTGGGGACCTCCGAGGCCGTCTCCCGAACGAGAAACGGAGGACACCGTAGACCATCGACCTCGTAAAGGTCCAAACACCAGTGGACCCGGGTGAGAGACGGAGGAACCAGTGTACCGAAGTACGATAAGTCTCACGCACCTGGTGGGAAGGGATTTCCATGGACCCTAACGTAAGTCCCGAGTGGGTCTAGTAGACTCTATTGCAGGCGTAAGGTTCTAGGAGCTAGTACAGACGTTTCTTCGAGTGATCGGTGTCTCCGATTGTGGAAAAGATCTTTAGTCCTCTATCTACAAAAAACTCCCCCTCACCCCTCTACAAGATTTCAGATGATACCAAATTACCAAAAGGGAAATCTCTTAGTTTCTACTAGTTCTACAGATAAAATCTTGGATTCCGTGTGAAAAATCATAATCGAAATAGAACCTTGAACGGGAACTTACAGACGAGAGTAGATTGTTCAAGTCCAGTCAAGTCACCGAGTCAACACAGACTGAGAAACGCTGGGGTACCTGACGTCAAGAGGTCCGGAGGGACAGGTAGTGGTTGAGGGTCTGAAATGGGGTTGAGTACAGGTAACTCAGCCACTACGGTAGGTTGGTAGAGTAGGAGACAGCAGGAGAAGAGGAGGGTGGAAGTTAGAAAGGGTCGTAGTCCCAGAAAAAGTTACTCAGTCAACAATCGTAGTCCACCGGTTTCATAACCGCAAAGTCAAAGTTGTAGTCGGAAAGGTTACTTGTGAGTCCTGACTAGAGGAAATCCTACCTGACCAACCTGGAGGAACGTCAGGTTCCGTGAGAGTTCTCAGAGGAGGTTGTGGTGTCAAGTTTTCGTAGTCAAGTAGATTGTCCCCGTCCTAGATTTCGACAACGGGGTCATGTCGACGACCCGTGTCCGTCTTCTCCCGAGTCCGACTCTTGACGGTAGCCACAACCAGTACGACGTCGTCCTGTCTTAACAAAATATTTAGTGGTACGGAAAATAATAAATAAAAAAGGAGATTCACATTTAAGAGACCCGATCTACTTATTCAGTCTTATTCTAAGTTCCGACTCAACGGGAAAAGGTCATTGGTGAATGGGAAAGTTCCGGACGAAGACGGAAAGAGTCCCCCGTAAGTTTGGTCGAGTTCTTCTGCGACACCACCAACCAAATCCCGGGGCAGGTTTGCGCGGGGGAAATTCTGTTTTGGTACTTTTGTAGACCTTCTTCTCAACCGCGAAAACCGTTGTAAAATTTTATGAGACTGAGATACTACGGTTGGTGACCTAAAAATCCTTGATTTTCGTCTAAGCCTCCTAGTGTGACGGAGAGGAGACTTTCACATTAATCAACCCTCTGACTTGTAACGGAAAAGAGTTTAAAACATACTTGTGCTACTTTGGTGTATAAAACCTATTTTGTTATTACACATGGCAAGCGTATACTCCGAAGGGTCCACCGCGTCACCATTTCTTGGGTGGGCGGTTACGTCCTCTACGTCCTCTGCACCTAACGTAGCGACCCAGCCCTTCTAGGGGACCTCTTCCTTTACCGTTGGGTGAGGTCATAAGAATCGACCTCTCCAGGTACCTGTCTCCTCGGACAGTCCGATGTCGGGTACCCCAACGTTTTTCAGTCTGTACTGACTTGTCTCGTATCGTGCTCGAAGTACTACTGTTGGTGGTTTAAAAATCCTTCACTCCTTCTAAGTTTCCTCGTGTGACGGAAGGGAGACTTTCGAATTAAGTATCCTTCTAAGTCGAAACGGAAAAGAGTATAAAACCTATTTTGTCATTACACATGGATAGAGTATATCCGGAAAGAAAAATTACAATGACTCTTTACGAAATTTCCATGTGTCGGTTGTTTTCTCTCTAAGAAAAGAGGAAATCCTTAATCGTCTTAGAAATTTAGGGAAAACAAACTATAAGGGTCATTCCTTACACGCCTAAGACAGAACTCTTTTAATTTGTACGTGGTCGCTTCTGCACTTTACTTTATAAACGAAACGTTTGGTATCTGTCCCACTTTCCCAATCGTTCACAGAAGGGACGGAGATGTGAACCGCACATAATTGTCCTTCTCGATCCTCCGTCTCCCTACTTCTTACTTTATCGACGACAATGTTAAGTCTTCAGACAAACGTGCGTCGTCGAAGGTAGAGACCGTTTTCTCCCTAAGGATAAGTCGTCGAAACTTAATTTGGGTTGGTCGATGGTCGACTCTTCTTTGGGAGGTGGAGGGGACGGGAACTTTTGGATGTAGTTCCTTCTAGTCTCGCGTCTGCAGACGAATTCTGTGTAAAGGTTTATTTTTCCCTTCCGCTCGTCTTGCCCGGAGGAAAAAGGAGGACAAACGTTTGGTGTAGTAAGTACGGAAGAGAGAAACCCTCCTCGTTCACCCATCTTTTCTCTCCGGTTCTCGTGTTTGATTCGATTTTCTTCTGGAAGTGCACCTTTCTCTTGTCAAAACAAAACGAAAAAGACAATTTAAACTGTAGTAAAGGAATATGCAGACTAAACGAACCTCTTCGGTCGTAATCGTAGTATTTTCGTCACTCTAAAGAGACTCTCAGGGGTCCGGTGGTATTACTTCGTAGAAGACAGGTCGATTCGTCCGTGTATAGGACCCTGCGGAATTTCCCCCTCTATGTGACCATCGTTAGTCTTATAATCGGTTTCGTATTGAGACTCCGTCCCTTTGTCAGTGTCTGTCCGGGACGGATTCACACCGCGTCCTGTCTCTACCAACGAGTACACGTACCGGGACCCAGCAACTTTTCTCCTAGACGTTTCGCTCTCTCTTAAATTACGTCCCTTTGCAACGTGTCTACTCCCTCGTCGACCCCCCGCCTACATCCCGAATCGTACCCGTCCTTCGGTGACGGGGGTGCGGGCGCCCACGACCGCCTCTCCTGCCTCGACTCGACTCGACTTCGAGTGGAACACCCCCCACGAGAAGGATTCTACGACCCCAATGGCGTCACGGTGACGACGACTCTCTTCTACCGTCCTTCTGCTTCGACCGAAAGGGAAAAGAGGTGAGGGGTCCGAGAGGTGGTCGTCCCAGACCGTCCCGACGTGGGTCCGTCAAGGACTACCTGATCTTAGACCCTCCTTTGCACCTCGGTACCCCGGACGTCGCGGTTCGTCTCCTCTGTCTCTCTCCTTGCCTGCGCCACCGGTTCTACGGGTCTCAGTGTTCTCATTACTAAAAGATAGGGTGAAATTTGGTTCCTTCGTACATTATGAGATCTTTCTAAAGACATTAGTACCAATAAAACGAAATTACCTAGATTTCACCTTTCAAAGTTACTGAACCTTTTGTCTCTCTTTACATTTTTTTTCGTCTCGTTAAACTTCATTAAATCGTTTTTCTATGTAAGGGACATTCCGAGGTCTCCAAAACTCACAGTAAAATATTGTCCTTCTTCATCGTTTGGTAATGGAGTCAAAGTCACCTACAATTTATTAGACCTACGACCGGAAGGATAAGTCTTACCTCTTTTATTTTTTCATATAAAGTGTTCGAAGAATCGTACCTGTCATAAATTTCTCACTATTTTACGAACGATACCTGATTATGAACTCAGGGAGTGGGGTCATAGTAGCAACTGGGAGTCACACTACAATCCTCGACCCAGGAACACAGATATTCTTGTCTACTTCAGTACTTCAACCCGGGAGTCCTAACCCTAATTACATGAATAATCTCCGCTCTCCCCCGAACGAGGAGAGACGAGAGACGGTACACGTCTGTGTCACTCTTCAGTCTTGGGTCTTCGTCCGGTCCCGGTCCGGTCCGGTACGACCTTGGAGGTAGAACCTGAACGGTAAGAGGTCGTGATATTGTTTATTAAAAAATGGGTCAAATACTATAAAACAATATCGACTGGTTCACCTGATTCTGTCAGGGAGGAACTGGTTGAGTTCAGTCCAATGAGACGCGAAAGAATATGAATCGACTGAACCTCATTTCGTCTTTAAGTGTCTTTCTACGTTTAATTGTTTTGACTAAATTCTTATTTATCTTATAAACTTGTCTGGATATCGTTAATCTCTAACTCGATCATTGATTTCGGGGTACTTCTTTGCGAGTCCGGGTCCACCGTAGTGACCAAGTCAAGTCAAATCGTGTCGTGCGGTCCGAAGGGACAGGTATTGGTTAAAGGGCTCAAGTGGGTCTGGGTACACGTAGCTCAGCCACTACGGTAGGTCGGTAGAGTAGGAGACAACAGGGGAAGAGGAAGACGGGGTATAGGAAGGGTCGTAGTCCCAGAAAAGGTTACTCAATTGAGAAGCGTACTCCACCGGTTTCATAACCTCAAAGTCGAAGTTGTAGTCAGGAAGGTTACTTGTGGGTCCTTACTAGAGGAAATCCTACCTGACCAACCTAGAGGAACGTCAGGTTCCCTGAGAGTTCTCAGAAGAGGTCGTCAAGTTTTCGTAGTTAAGAAGACACGAGTCGAAAGAAGTGTCAGGTTGAGAGTGTAGGTATGTACTGGTGTCCTTTTTGGTATCGGAACTGATCTACCTGGAAACAACCGTTTCATTATAGAGATAAAAAATTATACGAGAGATCCAACCAGTATTGAAAGAAAGGTTCCTCATTCGTAGAAAGTCAAAGTACCGACGTTAGTGGTAGACGTCACTGAAACCTCGACCTTTTTATCAGACTATGACAAAGGTGACAAAAGGGTAGATAAAAGGTACTTCACTACCCTGGTCTACGGTACTAGAAGCAAAAGACTTACAACTCGAAATTCGGTTGAAAAAGTGAGAGGAGAAAGTGAAAGTAATTCTCCGAAAAATCAAGGAGAAGTGAAAGACGGTATTCCTACCATAGTAGACGTATAGACTCCAATAACTATAACGAGGGTCGTTAGAACTAAGGTCGAACACGAAGAAGGTCAGGTCACAAAGAGTACTACATATATTCAATTTATTCGTCCCACTGTTAGATGTCGGAACTGCATGAGGAAAG